>JAVTVY010015862.1:0-63221 GCA_036873755.1 Hanleya hanleyi
AGTCTGACTGGAGAGTCAGTATTATCCAATCATCTGTGCCATCATACGCTGGATATCATGTGATCTATATTTGGAAACTACAGCCATTGTTCATTAAGAAATACTGGATGATGGTGATACGATCATCTCACCATTATGGCAGGTCTATCTTCTTCATCCTCACATTTCAGGGCAAATCTGCAGCACTGATCACGATGAAATACGAGTGAGCATATTCATCACTCTCTCGTGACTCTTCAACTTGAAGGGGAAACTCATGAAGTTTTACAATACATGTATCTTTAAAGTGGAAATGCAGGGGAGATTCAGTTTCACAAATTCAAATCAAGCTGGAGATGAAACCTTGATATGACTGGGACCACAGATGAGTCACAATTATGATTTATTGTTACTCTGGTATTGATGAATTATTAAACACAATTCTAGCAAAGGTGAAAACGTTCAAATTCTTTATTGCGAAATTCTGTCCTGATATGTCACTGAAGAACTACAGTAGAGTAGTACATGTAGATAGTGGAGAAATTGCTGCATATAGCGTGTCAATCTGACTGGAACATACAGAATCAGTGTTTCAGTTTCCTTCACATTCTGAATGCCAAAGGCAACTGAAATATTGTCTCTAGCAAACCGTGTGCAAATCAAACCTAGGCATAGCACGTGTCAATGATGCAGACATAGTGTGTCGATCAAGCAACAGCATTCAACATGTCGATAAAACAGCAAAGTGTGTTGACTATCACATGGCAGCATACAATGTACATAACAAACTGTAGCATATTGTGTTAATCAGTTTACAGTGTGCAAATCAAACCGAAGCATAGTGTGTCTGTCAAACTGAGCCAAACAGTGTGCCAATCGAACTACAGCATGTCGATAAAACTATAGCATACCCTATTCTTCTAATTTTTCAAACAGCATTTTTTAGACTTGGAAGCAGAAAAAACCATATTTATCTCAACTGAAGCAAAAGACTGTGGCATGGATACGTTATTTATCCCAAGAACTGAAAACACAGCTAGTGAAATCTGTAGAATGTTAACAGAATTTCTCTCCACAGATGCCTGAAATTATGGTTTGCCATCTGAATAATTAGAAGAAATAGGGTAACTAGTGTGTTAACAACCCTCACAATTTGCTTCAGCAATTTTCAATGCCGAGGCAAAAGCTGAAGCAAATGTAGTTTGCCTCAGTCATTTTTAACATGGGGCTGAATGGGGGATAATGTATCATTTTCTGTCGAGGCAGATTTCTGAATTGCGAGAGCTGGTTAATCAAAATATTAATATTCCAATCAGACTGTAGCACAGTGTGCTGCTTAAACAGAAGCGTAGTGTGCCAAACAACTTTCACATCACCATAAAAAGTGTCCATCAAACAGCACTGTTACAGCAAAAGACAACACTATTTGCTGTCAAACTATAGTTAGTGGAGGTTGGGAATCAACAATCCTCAGCTTACTGTGTGCCAATCAAACTGCATTATTGCAGGGTGCCGATCAAACTGTAGCACGTAGAGAGTGAATCATCTCTTAGCAAATCTTTCATGTAAGTATGTTTTGTTCAGACCTTTCTATCACTGAACCTGATGTTGTTTAGCCACATTGTTGTACCCAGACAAACTATTGTTCTCCATTGTCTGGGGACACTCACATAAAGATGGCCCAGCAAGAAGATTCTGAAGCAAGGTTTTACCCAGGACTAGGATCTGCATCTGAATAAAGTCCTGTTTATTACATCAAGCCAAATTCTACATTCCTGCTTCAAACTTGCCTTGATATATCTGACCACATTCAGTGTTCAAAATCTGAGGTGTGATTTTCACCTATGAATGAGAGATGAACCAATCAGGAACTACACAGCATGCCAATTGTGTGTCGGGTGACATCTTCCTCTGTAGCTGTGTCATTTCTCCTAAAATGGGGGTTGTGTTGGTGGCCCAATATATAGGACAGCCAATCAATAATGCTTTTCTATGACACTTTTTTAAATTCAAATGCATTCGAGTTCAGTGACGTCTGGTGTCTATTTTTGAGTTCTTTGAACATTTAAGGGTCAGATAGATATATCCACGTAAGTTTGAAGTGGTAATATAGGAAATGGTTTGGTGTAATGTAGATGAATAAAGTGGGCAGATCTCATCTTCTTTCAGCATTCAAGCTAAATCATTAGACATTGTTGAGAGAAAATCAACAGAGATATTTGTTCATTAAATACTGAGTGTTCCCTAGTAGGTGACAATCTAAAGCCATTGTGTAATGTTTCTGTGAGAAATGAAAATTTATATCCCCAAGCTGTTCACCATGGCCATCATGACTGGGTATAAGGTGACTTATTATAATCTTGATTCCATCCAAGTTTGTCTTGTGCTAACAAAAATATATTTACCACCCAAATGTTTTAACCGCTCATATCACACCATAGTTTTACTTCTAGCTCAAAACAAGATTTTTTTCCCCATCTGTATTTCCAGTCGTACCCAATCACAGCATCGCTCAGTAACTGGACACTTCTCAGAGCAAACAGTTAGCAGAATCAGATAAATGGAATATGGGAGTATGTCAGCATACATTATGACACAAATTAGGAAAACATCAGCAGGAATTCAAGATTTTAATCATTTGGAAAAGTTCCAATCTTACTGAACAAAAAAAAACGTTGAAAGAAAATCTGTAATAGAAATTGTTCCAAAAAACTTGCAGGGTAATACTGGAATATTTCTAAGGAAGTATTTTCTTTTTACAATAAATTTTCTTATGCTATTTATATGAAGACGACACCAGGAGATATACAATTAAGTCTAAGCAATTGGCAATCATGTCGTTATGACAAGAATAAAGATCCCCAAAAGCACTGCGAAACCTCACATAATAACAGCCCATTTTCAAAGGACGTGGCGACATAAATTTAACCACATCCGGATACGACGATGGCATTCAATTTCTCATTCTGCACGACAATAATAGAGTAATATGATGGAGAGAATATAAGGAGACGTGATAGCTACGGGGGATAGAGTTTATATAGTAAACAGATCATGCATGGGCCATAGCCAAATATCACAGGTAATTGAGGGAAACCGGTTCTACAAGTTCTCATCTTTTAAATGGCATTGTGGTGAATGTACAAACACACTACAGTTCAACCCTTACTCAGTTTCAAGCATTTCAGAAAAGATTTCGCAAAGACGTCGCTGTGTATGCATCTATTTCATTTCCATTCGGTGAAGTGAATAGATCAGATATGTTTGCATCGTTTGGCAAACGGATCAGGTTGATAGAATGGCGTTATTGTTCCGTACCATTCATTTCACACGCAAGATAGAGGTCATTGATACACTACGGCGGCATGACCCAATCTGAGCAACCAGGCATTCCTTTAAATAACCACATCTTGAACATGAAAAGCGATAATAACGGCAATGACATCATATAAAGATGGGGGCACCGTACCGAGAACGCCGTGTTTACAAATCATCAGGTGGAAGCCTCTTTAGATCTGGTCTGACCACAAGCCGCAGAGCAAACACCCCCGAAACCACTTTACTGTTTACCCCTGTCCATCACACCTGCCTAATTCTTCCACCTCCAAAGGTGTACAAGAGGACTAGCTGTGTTATAATCCCAGGCCCATCATATGACTGGCTACAGCATTCTGCTCTAACAGCATACCTCTTGTTAACTTATGTCTATACTTCAATCAACCTGTGTTAAAAGTTTTGTGCAAATCAACCGCAAGCCACAAGTACAAACAATACACACATCTACTCAACCCAGTATCAATACATAGAACTGTTCTACAGGAACTCATCTTTACCTTTGAATTCATCACAGGCTGAGGCAGTATTGTAAACATCAGCTGATCAATACAGAATCATGGTCTTCCAGAGTTTTAGTATTACCTGAAGATTGTTCATTAAAAGTTAATGGTTTGTGAATGATGTAGATGACGAGGTTACATAGAATGGCCAATTATAGGGATTATTACTGGCTTAATTGCTGTACAACAGTCACATGTAGAATCTCTCAAATACAGAAATCCCCCACCCCCAATGATTTAGGCAACACAGCTCTTTTTGTGGAATTCATGTTGAAGTGGAAAGGTTGTTGAATTACACTGATTTCCAGCATGGAATGGAGATCAACAGGGAGGGGTACCCGGTACAGTCATGTCTACATCCCTTATTATAATATACATGCGAGTCTTTATCACCAGCTTATACCAGCAATATCATGAACTAGTTTTTACATCTAAATCTGACCTTTTGATGGACAGCGACTGAAATTACATATATACACCATGTATTTGATTACTGAATTTTATGTGCTACACCGAATTAATCCGCATAGACTCGCAAAAATAAACACGTCTGTCTGACATGGCATACAGAGCCTGTTATGTCTACGAGCGTACAGCTTACTCAAAACCAGGAGAATGAAATAGACCATAAATCTGCTAGCTCTTTATCCGTAGTTTATCAATCATACACACAATACTTACCAAAATCTCTAATATGACAGATCAGCAGGAAATGCCACTTCAAGTTACGGGACAAAGTTCACTGATTTAAGTCATTTTTAGGTGTTGTGTTTATCAAGTATTTTGGCGGGCAAAGTTACCCTTGTAGACACGTTTTTGTGGTTATTTAAAGAGATCAAGAATGAGAGGACAGGTTGATCAATCAATCGTTGGATTGATATCATCAGGAATTACAAGAGAGAGGGGAGTGGGTGGCCAGAACAGGGCTCAAGGGAGAAAACACTTCAGAGATTTGTCATAATTCACATCACCCATCCCTCTCTACACCTTTTTCACATTACCCATCCCCCTATATCTTTCTCACATCCCCATGCCCTTACATATTTTTTACATTACCCATCCCATATACCTGTCTCGAATTACCCATTCCCCTACACCTTTCTCACATTACCCATCTCCCTATCTCAAATTACCCATCCCTCTGTACCTTTCTCACATTACTCATCCCCCTACACCTTTCTCACATTACCCATTTCACAAAACCTTTCTCACATTACCCATCATCCTACACCTTTCTCACATTACCCATTCACTACACCTTTCTTACATTAAAATCCCCCTTCACCTTTCTCGCATTACCCATTCCCTACACATTTCTTACATTAAAGTCCCCCTACACCTTTCTCACATTACCCATCCCCGATACCTCTCTGGCATTACCAATATCCCAATACCTAGGTCACATTACCCATCCCTCTCATGTCTCACATTACCAATCCCCTAAACCTTTTTCACATTACCAATCCGCCTTCCTCTTTCTCACATTACCACGCCCCTACACCTTTCTCACATTATCCATTCCCTACAGCTTTCTTATATTAAAAATCCTCCTACACCTTTCTCATATTATCCATCTCTCTGCACCTTTCTCACATGACCCATCCCCTATACCTTTCTGACATTACCCATCTTCTTATACCTTTTTCACATTACCCATCCCTCTACATCTTTCCCACATTACCCATTACCCTATACCTTTCTCATATTACCCATCCCCCTGCACCTTTCTCACATTACCCATCCCTCTATACCTCTCTGGCATTACCAATCTCCCTATACCTATGTCACATTACTCATCCCCTTACACCTGTCTCACATTACTCATCCCCTACACCTTTCTCACATTACCAATTCCCCTACCCCTTCCTCACATTTCCAATCCCCCTACACCTGTCTCACATTACCCATTCCCTACACCTTTCTCACATAATACCTTTCTCGCATCTCGAGATGGCATCTTGAGAACACTTAGCTCTGTTTAGTAATGGACGATGCTGACTGGCTGAGAGCCAAGAGAAATACGAAGCTGCGCATCTGAAAACCCCTCGGCTCTGGACGCCAGCCATTCATAATGTATTCAATTTGAATCACGACTTCAGGAACACCAAGCAGTCAAGTGACAAATATACAGATTATGAAAAATTTTGCAATTAGGAATGGCCCCTAAGGTTTCCGTCCAATCAGAGAAACCGGTATTCATTACATAATTCTCTTGTGGTATTCATTACCAAATTTTACATCGAGCATTTGAAAGTTATCAGAGATAGAGATCATTAATGATTTTGCATAAATTAAAGATGGCCGCCCATCCTTCCCCCCACTCAGAGGAACTGATGTGGTTATTCATTGCAAGTCTCTTGATACATCGATGCTGGATACCAAGTTTCATATAGAACACTGAAATGGTATGAAAGATATACATCATTAAAGATTTTGCATAAATTAAAGATGGCCACCAAGGTTTCCGCCCAATCAGAAATGCCAGAACTGCCATTTATCGTAAGTCTATTGATGCATCGATGATATATACTAAATTTTACATCAATCACTCGAACAGTATCAGAGATAGAGATCATTAATGATTTTGCATAAATTAAAGATGGCCGCCCATCCTTCCCACCACTCAGAGGAACTGATGTGGCTATACATTGCAGATCTCTTGATACATCGATGCTGTATACCAAGTTTCGTATAGAACACTTGAATGGTATCAGAGATATATATCATTAAAGATTTTGCATAAATTAAAGATGGCCGCCAAGGTTTTAACCGAATCAGGGAAACTGGTTTGGTCATTCCTTTGAAGTTTCTTGATGCATCGATGATCTATACCAAGTTTCACACTGAACAGAGAAATGGTACCTAAGATACACAAGATTAATGATTCCGCATAAATTAAATATGGCCGCCAAAGTTTCCAACCAATCTGGTCCAGATTCAATAGGGTTCTGGGTCATGAGCATATGGATGTGCAGTGCAAGTTTGGGGTGCCTAGATTAAGTCATTCTAAAGATATCTTGGTAACAAGAAAGCTGTGATGGTTTCGCATAAATTAAAGATGGCCGCCAAAGTTTCCAACCAATCAGGTCCAGATTCAATAGGGTTGTGGGTCACAAGCATACGGATGCGCACTGCAAGTTTGGTGTGCCTAGGGTAAGTCGTTCTAAAGATATCTTGGTAACGAGAAAGGTGTGACGGACGGACGGACGGACAGACGTACATGACGACGACAATACCCTTCGGCCAAGCCGAGGGGTAAAAATGCAATCAGAGGGTGTATCTGACAGTAGTAGGTAAAAGATCTGATGCCCTGAGAAGGAGAAAGGTCTGAGGAGGGAACAACTGGACACTATGTTGTGTACAGGAACAAATGGGCACTACATTGTGTGCAACAATAACTGGGCAATACGTCATGGACAAAAACAACAGAACTGGGCACTAGTCGTGTACAGGAACAACTGGGCACTATGTCGTGTACAGGAACAATTGGGCACTATGCCGTGTACAGGAACAACTGGTCACTACGTCGTGTGCAAGAATAACTGGGCAATACATCATATACAACAACTGGGCACTACACTGTGTATAAGAACAACTGGGCACTACATCGTGTACAGGAACAATTGGGCACTATGTCGTGTTCAGGAACTGGGCACTATGACGTGTACATGAATAACTGGACAATACGTAGTGCACATCACCTGGGCACTACGTTGTGTACAAAAACAACTGGGCACTACATCGTGTACAGGAATAACTGGGCACTATCTCATGTACACAAACTGGGCACTATGTCACGCAGAGAAACAACTGGGCATTACATCTGGTATCAGAACAAATGAACACTACGTCGTGTACAGGAACAGTTGGGCACTACGTCATCTACAGGAACAACTGGGCACTACGTCGTGTACAGGAACATCTGGGCACTACTTCGTGTATAAGAACAACTGGGCACTACGTCGTGTACAGGACCAACTGGGCAATACATGTACAAGAACAACTGGACACTACACTGTGTAAAGTCGAAGTTAAATTGAGAAAACAATGAGTTGTATACGAAATTCAATTTGGATTAAAATGGGTTATCTGAAAATGTTTTACAGGAGTACTGATTTGGTTCAGTCATTTTGAGTCTGTGCAACACTGTTCATTTGCAAGAGTATAATTGTGAACACTTAGAACTGGACGAGTTTTAGTTGTCAAGTCGACGTTTTACCTCTGGTAAGTTTTAGATCATCTAAAACTAGAAAAATGAAGAGATAGTCCATCATGAGGACAGAGGATCATTTAGAAGAAAGGTGAATGGATTGCTGGAGATGGCTTACTTCTTATGATATCTGTATACATGTAGTAAAAAATTACAATCCATGATGAAATAATGGAAATAAGGAAAAAAGTAACTCACACAAATTTAATCATGGTCTGCACAGAAAGGAAAACAAACTCCTGTTTGATGAGAAAACAAGCATGCAATAAACCAGGTCAAGGTAAACATTGGTTATCTGTCAAAATGGCTGTCTATTCCCCATCAAGCAGCCAATGGGGGTGCATATCATTTACAAATAAGCCTCAACTTTGCCAGTCAGTCATTGTCTGCTATAGGGCTGTCCAAGTGCTAGCAAAGACAACACTATTCCTCAAGCAATATCAGTTTTAATGTAAGCTCTCAATTTAATCCATCAAGTTCTCATCCTTTGTAAAAATAAACATGTGGGCTATCAGGATGCCTTCTGGTGACAGCTGATTTGATAACTATTTGTTCTGTCTACAGGTCAGAGAGAACTGGCAGGGGATTCTTCACACAATTTAATGACCTTATTCTACAGACACCATCACCCAATGCCACAATCAGGTGGCTAAAAGTTATAACCATCATCAATTATCAAAACAATAACCAGAAAGTGGGACAATGTAGAAGCACACATTATAGTATGGGTTGTGCAAAGACCAAAAACACAGAAAGGATTGTGCAACTGAAGATGTCCAAGATATCCGATAATACACAGAAAATTTAGCTCCAAATAATGATATCGGCTTCTGCCTCTACATTTTGGTAATCTTTCATTCTCTGCAATGTCTAAAATAGGTCACAGTGAATCAAGCATTTTTCACAGAATTTGGCAAATACCCCAAATCTTGGGTGAAAAGTAGTCAGTTTAGCATTGTATTTATTTATATTGCCTGTTTTAAGTTTCGAGGGTGGCATAAACGGCTTTTTACGTCAAATATACTGACTGAAATTGACAGCACTTTTTTTACTCTATCAGTTGGACCCGAAAGAAAGATGTCCAGTCTTCAAGGAGTGAGTGAGTGAGTAGGATTTAATGTCGTTTTCAACATTTTTTCAGTCATATCATGATGGTGCCTACATGTGCCAGAGAACGAGTGTCCACAGTTCCTAATCTTCAAATTGCATTTATACAATAATCAGTTTTGTTTTGAAATGTACTGCACAGTCAATCATGGGTTAATTTCACAATAGGGATCATGCTACATTTGTCCCTTGGTTTGTTCAAAACAAATAGGACTGCTATTCACAAATGACCTTAGTGACCTTTGAAATCAATTTCACTTATTAGATAGGATTGTGCCAAAGATTAAGACTAGCTCAATTTGTCCCTTACATGTGTTCAAAAGCGAATATGATTGAACC
The DNA here is from genome assembly GCA_036873755.1 of Hanleya hanleyi. NCBI lineage: Eukaryota > Metazoa > Mollusca > Polyplacophora > Lepidopleurida > Hanleyidae > Hanleya > Hanleya hanleyi. Next base: position 9,472 of record JAVTVY010015862.1, read on the forward strand.
TCACAATGGGGTCTTCCCACATAAATCCTTGGACAATGCTGTCTTGCCCCGTTGTCGGCGACACTGGTTGTTCTCATGATCTCTACCCTATGTTTATAACATGGAACAGGTTTTTCAACTATTGATAACTGGTGTAAATATGATAATATGGACAAAATATTCCTACTATTCCAAGAAAGGAGCAATAAACTTACATTTCTGATAATTTTGGCAACTTTAGGTCAAAAATATACCAGTTATCATCGATTAAAAATATATTCTGGGTTGAAGACATAGGGAAGTGCTCAGAATGAAGAACCACAGCTCAAGCGGCCAGCCAGGTGTTGGTGCACAGCCCGCTGCCATCAAGGCCAGACAGCATTGTCCAGAGATTAACTTGAATTAAAGTGGAAATTGCCCATTTTAGCCTTTGACCTTCAAAAATAAGAAAAATTCAGCACTGTGTTAAAGATCCAGTCTGGCTCTCTTTGTTATGGAGATATCACATGAATTCACAACATTTGCATGACTCAAGAGATGGATGTTTGCATCCAACGACCCCCAGCAATGCTCAACCAATTACAACCACTAAATTAATCAGCCATTTATCGATCTTTCACCAAAGTTTGTATCTGTTCAGGTCTGATGACAGAATGGCAGCTTGACTGTCAACACATTCCATGTCAACAAACAGAATATCTGTCAACAATCCCACCTCCACTTTGACCAAGTCCTCAACAGGTCAGGGAGGCCAACTTTAAATAGGAATGGATTGAAATTTAAGGGGTTACATGTTAGTATGGTGTGGATTACCTGTGTTTCTTCTCAGCATGAACTAATTCAGTATCACATTTCCACTTTCACATGATATGGTATCATGTTTCTGGCCAGTATCTAAGGAGATGGTCCAATGTAAAGTTACATCATCTGTTTAATCATCTTGGTGATATTATCTGCATTATCTTGGTGATAACTGCCTGACTTATCTTGGTGATAGCTATCTGCATTATCTTGGTGATAACTCTGCATCATTTAGGTGATAACTAGCTGCATCATCTTGGTGATAACCAGCTGCATCATCCTGGTGATAACTGCCCGAGTTATTTTTGGGATAACTATCTGCATTATCTTGGTGATAACTATTTGCATTATCTTAATGATAACTATCTGCATGCCTTGTGTTAAGTTGAGCCAATCTTCATTATCTTGTCCAGATCCTGGAAATGTGGAAATCACTTTCAACAAGGTGTGAACATCTTCTTAAGGCTAATGACAATTGATTCCTTGTTTCTCGGTCAGACTGTTTTTCAAAAGTGACGGGGAACAAGGAATCCAGTGTGGAAGGCATAATAGAGGCATAGCATCTACATAGTGGTGAAATGGGATGACACTACTGTTGCGGACAAGCTATGCCAGACCATGCCGTTAATTTCCCAAGGAGTGTGATCTCACTGACAACGAGAGATCCTGAAGGATCTTGGCGCCCACCATTGTCCGATAATTGTAAGCTAATGACAAGAGGATCTTTTTGTCCATTGTTACTAAGAACAAATAATTGATTTGTAATTTTGTTTACAGAATTTCTAATCTGAGCGAAAAAGATCGAAAAAGGGACACTGGAAAACACCAAGATATCATCTTTCTAAGTTTAAGGAGTTTCAAGATTTCTAGAAACTGTACTTATGTCAGTTGTAATAGTACAAGAGAAAAGAGCAAAGTTAGTCTGAAAATGAATGTCCGGAGGATCTTTCGTCTTCGTTTTGTAGTATTTTTTTTTGCATGTGTCATCATTGGGTACTGGAAGCGAAGACAAATGTCTTTGACCCTTTGGCATGAGTTATGAAACATACTTAAGATTTTATAATTAGGAACGAATGCTAATTCTGTCTGTTTACTGGGCTAGTTTGAGATATCTCTTTTAACTGTTACGCTGCTGGATTCTCTCGTATGCTGTATCATAGGACTGCTGTATTATTATAGCAATAGTAATACATGGACTGCTGACTTTTTTGGGGGATTTTTTTCAAATAAAGTGGATTTCATAACACTCACCAATTTCATGACTTGTTGTTTACTAAGTATACCGAGTTGATTATTCTGCAACACCATGCTCTTGACAAAGTCAGGGATGCAAATAAATGTAATAGGTGTACAGGTGAGTCTCTAATATCATCTAATCAACAGGTAAATTGATATTGAAGTCATTATCACAAATAATGTTTGACACTCTCTTGTGTACCAAGAATTTACAAGTCAATGAAACTTGTCATCAGCATGACAAACCCTCCAAGTTATAAAGAAAGTCACGGACATGGATAAATGTCACAGGTATTTACAGGTGTAGCATCCAATCAACAGGTAAGTTGGTTATTCTCCAAGTTCACATCACTGTCCCGGCGCGTATATAAACAAACATGACAAATGCAGGAATTCAATAAAAAATAGTTGTATCATTATTTGATAAACACTTGCAGCTATATCAGAATGTCGTAGATGACAGTCCACAGGTAAGTACACAGGTAATATCCAATCAACAGGTGAGTTCAACTGTCAAACTAATATACACAGGAATGGATATATTGTGCAGTCAGTTCAGGAACGGTCAACGATAAACTTTCTTTGTATGATACTTCATCCAGCAGTCGCCTGGACAGAGGCCGACGTCACAGGTAAGACACTCAAATGATGTACGGACTCGCTTCTTCGCACTGGCATCACTACACACAACACAATCACGTCGCTTGCCCACAGGTAGTTTGTGGGCGTTGAGATGATCAACTGGGTTTACCAATCGGTTTTCAACAGCAATCAACGGCCTTCCCATTCGACGTTGCTCCCGGAAGTCGCCCACAAGCCCCTCGACTGCCTCGATGACAAATGCTCTCCTGGCTAGCTTCTTTACAGGTGTGCCAGGTGTACCAGGTAAGACAGGTGTATGTTGGGAATAAAGCAGAAATGCGTTCAGTGCGAGTCGACCTAACATGAAGAAGAAAACTTTGTTTGTCCACTTCACTGACCTTCGTTCATCCAAGAACATGTAGGATCGCATGTCGGACATGTCGACTCCGCCCATGTGCTGATTATAGTTGGTCGTCACGTTTGGAACACGATGCTCTCGGTTACGCTTTGATGTGTATGTTATCGGTTTGGTCATGTCATTTGTTGTAAGAAAGAATACCGGTTTCTTGTCGTGGAAATTGATGCAAAGTAGAGGGCCTTTCCGAGCAGAAGTAATTTCTCCCCTCTTCTGTTTCACCTTGACGATAGCAGGAACACCTTTCCGATTGGATCTGAGGGTACCTGTCAGGTACGTTGACTTGGCTAATAAATCGGTAGCCAAGGGGATCGAATTGAAAAAATTATCAACATAGAGGTGATGTCCTAGATTCTCAAATGGTGACATCATCTTCATGCAGACATCATACCCCAGACCTTTGGCTGAATACGGTACCTCTTTACCTGCATACATTTCTGCATTCAAGGTATATCCTGTTGCACTTTCACATAGATTCCAAAGCTTGATACCAAATTTGTGATGATGTTTCTTGGGCATATATTGAATGGCCTGGGCCTTGCCTTGGAATCCAATTAAACTTTCATCTACCGACAACTCTTTCTGGGGAGAATAATACAGCTGGAAATTCTTCACCATACACTGAATGAAATGATTTACCTTGTGGGCTCGTCCAGGTAATTCAATCTCGTCCTCTTTGTTGTGAAACATTGACAGAATCATGAGAAACCGGTCCCTTGTGAAAACGCGCAGAAAATATGGAGTCAGCTGGGACGATTTTGTACTCCAGTATTCGTTGAGACAATTTTTTCCGATAAGGCCCATGTTCATAATCAATCCAAGGAAAGCTGTCATCTCGTTTGCATCGACGTGTCGCCAGAATTGGAAACGCGATTTTGGTTTTCCACCTGCCAATCTCTTGGGCCTTCACATCGCCATAAGAGTTAGTCTCCGTCACAAGATCGGCCACCAAATCCTCTCCAAGTAACAGTCGAACGAATTCTGCAGGAGTATGAACATTGTCTGGAATGTTTTTTGGCCCAGGCTGTTGCGAAAATTCCGGCACACCTGTTTTAGTTTGATCGAACGAGTCCGCATCTAAATTTCGAACCGGCTGGCAAGTATAGCCACGCAGAGGATTATTTTGACTGGGGCGTATGTCTCCTTCATCATAATTTTCTTCGCTAGATTCATCCTCGCTTGATTCATCGCTGGAAACGTCTGAAACCTCGAAATCCGAGTGTGTGAACCCGATAAAAGACTCCCCACTTTCGGACCCCGAGTCGGAGTCACCATTGGCCGCCATTTTGGACGAACAGGTGACGTAGAAATTTTCTCTCTACAATTCCCATTACAAACTCCGTTTTCCCGCGGTTCAGCCCCCTTTCCGGTAAACACCAATCAGATTATCGTTCACAAACGTCGAAATTCATATTCATGAGGGGATTCCACAAGAATTACATCACTTTTAACCAATCACAGGTGCCGTAAGTAAGACACCTCGTAAAGCCACGATAATGGCGACCAGCAGTGTTCAATTCACTTCCGCGTCGCCCCGATCCGCAGTTTTAGGTACGTTTAGCTGACGCCACGATCGTGGCGACCCGCAGCATAACAGTTAAGATACCATGCTAGACAATAGTAACATGGTACAATACTTAATACTGAAGGGATCCCAGTGTTCGAATTTAAGAAAAATTCGAACCAGTCCGCCGGACTGATGAGCCAAAAATGTAACCAGTCCGCAAATATTTTTACTAGTCCGTTAATATTAAATAAAAGATGGTGTGGGAACATTTGTCATCATGAATATTTTGTTCTCCATGATGGTTGTTACTAAATTAGAAATTGATAATTGTGCATTTCTTGAATTTCTTGAGTGCGTGTGAAGATAATCACAGACGACAAACCACGTTGGCTAGACTTTGACTGCACGTGTCGTCGCGAAACACTGCCTCAACAAACGCCATTTCAAGCCAAAAAATCAGTAGATTTCTTTCTTAGTTGATGGAGAATATGTTTAAAATTGTCCTGGTAAACATGATCATGTTGCTGATTTCTCGATTCCCGACCTGGAAGTTAGTGGGTGCTTTATTTTCTGAAAAGATCGCCAACCTGCTTTGCCCATCCTGCTTTTTCCATGCTGCATTAAAGTCACACTTTACGGTATGCTGACAGTGCTTGCTTTACGGTTGTTGTTGTTGTCGTAAAATGCGGCCGTGGTCGTGATTTCTTTGGAATTTGCTGAAATTTTTTTTGACTCACACAATTTATTTAGACTCGGTCGGGTAACCGAAAACAGACATATTTCGTTTTTCATCCTTTACAAATTGTGCGGAGATATCCAGAGAAATAGTTTACACAAGAGAGCTTTTTTGTTACCAGTCCGACGGACTTGTTGTTCAGTCACTCACACCAGTCCGTTTGGTTTTTTACCAGTCTCGGACTGACGGACAGGTGCCAAATTCGAACTCTGGATCCGCGCAGTAATGTTGAAACTTCGAAAATGTCTGAATCCTGATTATCTCCCTTGGATCGAAACACGCAGTAGTCTAAAGTTGTCGAGTTGTAACATTGTGTCACAAGAGTGACGTCCCTTCATGTAGCCGACCCGTCGGCAGACGAAACAGTTCACTGGACTAAGAAAACTGATTTAAAATATGAAGAAATTTTAATTCCGAATTATTTGAACTCCTTGATATGGAAGGTGAAGGTATGAATATTCTCTATAGTCACTATATAGAATATGTCCCACTGTTTGATCCGCCGATTCGTGTGATGCAACGTCACAACTCGGAAATACCGTATCAATTTTAAGCGTCACTTGGTTTTTCGAATCGGACCAAAAAAGGCATCTTGCACAACTAGGCCCCATGTGGGACCTGTGTACCAAATTTCAGAAAGAATCCATGAAGTAGTTCCTGAGAATTGACGATAACAATGTTTCAAGGGAAAATTCAAGATGGTCACCTGGCGGCCATATCAGATTGTCGAATCGGACCAAAAAAAGGTATCCTGCACAACTGGACCACAAGGGGAACCTGTGTACCAAATTTGAGGAAGATCCATGCAGTACTTCTTGAGAAATCACGATAAAGTTTCACGGGAAATCCAAGATGGGCGCCTGGTGGCCATATTGGATTTTCGAATCGGACCGAAAAAGGTATTTTGCACAACTAGACCCCAAGGGGAACCTATGTACCAAATTTGAGAAAGATCCATGCAGTACTTTCTGAGAAATCACGATAACAAAGTTGCATGGGAAGGTCCAAGATGTCCGCCTGGTGGCCATATTGGATTTTCGAATCGGACCAGAAAAGGTATCTTGCACAACTGGACCACAAGGGGAACCTTTGTACCAAATTTGACAAAGATCCATGCAGTATTTCCTGAGAAACCACGATAAAGTTTCATGGGGAAATCTAATATGGCCGCCTGGTGGCCATATTGGATTTTCGATTCAGACCGAAAAAGGTGTCTTGCACAACTAGACCCTAAGGGGATCCTGTGTACCAAATTTGAGAAAGATCCATGCAGTACTTCCTGAGAATTACAATAACAAAGTTTCATGGGAAAATCCAAGATGGCTGCCTGGTGGCCATATTGGATTTTCGAATCGGACAAGAAAAGGCATCTTGCACAACTAGACCTCAAGGGGAACCTGTATACCAAATGTGAGAAAGATCCATGCAGTAGTTCCTGAGAAATCGCGATAACAAGGTTTCATGGGGAAATCCAAGATGGCTGCCTTGTGGCCATATTGGATTTTTGAATCGGGCCAGAAAAGGTATCTTGCACAACTAGACCCCAAGGGGAACCCGTGTACCAAATTTGGGAAAGATCCATGCAGTAGTTCCTGAGAAATCGCGCTAACAAGGTTTCATGGGGAAATCCAAGATGGTCGCCTTGTGGCCATACTGGATTTTCGAATCGGACCTGAAAAGGTATCTTGCACAACTAGACCCCAAGGGGAACATGTGTACCAAATTTGAGAAAGATCCATGCAGTAGTTCCTGAGAAATCGCAATAACAAGGTTTCATGGGAAAATCCAAGATGGCCGCCTTGTGGCCATATTGGATTTCGAATCGGATCAGAAAAGTTATCTTGCACAACTGGACCACAAGGGGAACCTGTGCACCAAGTTTGACAAAGATCCATGCAGTATTTCCTGAGAAACCACAATAACAAAGTTTCATGGGGAAATCTAATATGGCCGCCTGGTGGCCATATTGGATTTTCGATTCGGACCGAAAAAGATGTCTTGCACAACTAGACCCTAAGGGGAACCTGTGTACCAAATTTGAGAAAGATCCATGCAGTACTTCCTGAGAAATGACAATAACAAAGTTTCATTGGGAAATCCAAGATGGCTGCCTGGTGGCCATATTGGATTTTCGAATCGGACAACAAAAGGCATCTTGCACAACTAGACCTCAAGGGGAACCCGTATACCAAATGTGAGAAAGATCCATGCAGTAGTTCCTGAGAAATCGCGATAACAAGGTTTCATGGGGAAATCCAAGATAGCCGCCTTGTGGCCATATTGGATTTTCGAATCGGACCAGAAAAGTTATCTGCACAACTAGACCCCAAGGGGAACCTGTGTACCAAATTTCAGAAAGATCCATGCAGTAGTTCCTGAGAAATCGCGATAACAAGAATTGTTTACGGACGGACGACGGACCACGGACGAAAAGCGATTTGAACAGATGGTGGGCTAAAAACATCACTTTTCTGGGACCCCACATGGCCGCCATCTTGAATTTACCCATCATCCTCTCCTCGGGGGGGGGGGGGGGGCATGCAAATAGGCTCAAAATGACCCCAATATGATAAACTGTAGAGTCACAGAGTTTCAGCTCTCTATTTTTGTCGTTCCGGAGACAGCGGAGAAAGTTTGGTATTTTTACTACCTTAGTTTACATGCACTCTCCCAAATTAACATTTCACTCCCCGATATCATTCTGAAGATCAGTTTATGACTCTACTCACATTTTCAAATGGCAAGGCCCGTTATTCACATTTTCAATGAGAAATAGACTGATAGAACAGTTTTGTGTACACAACAATGATATAATTGTGTCATGTTCCAAAGAACATTTTTCACAAAAATGATATAACAGTGTCATGTTCACAAGACTGATAGAACAGTGTCATGTTCACAACAATGATATAACAGTGTCATGTTCACAACAATGATAGAACAGTGTCATGTTCACAAGAATGATAGAACAGTGTTATGTTCACAAGACTGACAGAACAGTGTCATGTTCACAAGAATGATATAACAGTGCCATGTACACAAGACTGATAGAACAATGTCATGTTCACAACAATGATAGAACAGAGTCATGTTCACAACAATGATAGAACAGTGTTATGTTCACAACTGATAGAACAGTGTCATGTTCACAAGAATGATAGAACAGTGTCATGTTCACAAGAATGATAGAACAGCAGGCCTAAGGTGGTAACCTGTTTTCAGGTTGCCTGGAGGTTGCCATATGAAAAATAGTGGTAACCTATTTTCAGGTCCCCATAATTTTGACTAATAATATGACATTAGGTTAATAATTATGCAATAGGTTCCCACAGGTTACCAGTGTAGAATTCATGGTAACCTGTTGAGAGGTTACCATCAGCACTCCTTAAATTGAGGCCTGGAACAGTGTCATGTTCACAACAATGATAGAACAGTGTCATGTTCACAACAATGATAGAACAGTGTCATGTTCACAACAATGATAGAACAGTGTCATGTTCACAAGACAGATAGAACAGTGTCATGTTCACAAGAATGATAGAACAGTGTCATGTTCACAACAATGATAGAACAATGTCATGTTCACAAGACAGATAGAACAGTGTCATGGTTCACAACAATGATAGAACAGTGTCATGTTCATAACAATGATAGAACAGTGTCATGTTCACAAGAATGATAGAACAGTGTCATGTTCACAACAATGATAGAACAGTGTCATGTTCACAAGACACAATGATAGAACAGTGTCATGTTCACAAGAATGATAGAACAGTGTCATGTTCACAAGAATGATAGAACAGTGGCATGTTCACAACAATGATAGAACAGTGTCATGTTCACAAGAATGATAGAACAGTGTCATGTTCACAAGAATGATAGAACAGTGTCATGTTCACAACAATGATAGAACAGTGTCATGTTCACAAGAATGATAGAACAATGTCATGTTCACAACAATGATAGAACAGTGTCACGTTCACAACAATGATAGAACAGTGTCACGTTCACAAGACTGATAGAACAGTGGCATGTTCACAAGACAGATAGAACAGTGCCATGTTCACAAGAATGATAGAACACTGTCATGTTCACAACAATGATAGAACAGTGTCACGTTCACAAGACTGATAGAACAGTGTCATGTTCACAAGACTGATAGAACAGTGTCATGTTCACAACAATGATAGAACAGTGTCATGTTCACAACAATGATAGAACCGTGTCATGTTCACAAGAATGATAGAACAGTGTCATGTTCACAAGACACAATGATAGAATAGTGTCATGTTCACAAGACACAATGATAGAACAGTGTCATGTTCACAAGAATGATAGAACAGTGTCATGTTCACAACAATGATAGAACACTGTCATGTTCACAAGAATGATAGAACAGTGTCATGTTCACAACAATGATAGAACAGTGTCATGTTCACAACAATGATAGAACAGCAGGCCTCAATTTAAGGTAGTAACCTGTTTTCAGGTTGCCTGGAGGTTGCCATATGAAAAATAGTGGTAACCTATTTTCAGGTCCCCATACTTTTGACTAATAATATGACATTAGGTTAATAATTATGCAATAGGTTCCCACAGGTTACCAGTGTAGAATTCATGGTAACCTGTTGAGAGGTTACCATCAGCACTCCTTAAATTGAGGCCTGGAACAGTGTCATGTTCACAAGAATGATAGAACAGTCTCATGTTCACAACAATGATAGAACAGTGTCATGTTCACAAGAATGATAGAACAGTGTAAATGTTCACAAGAATGATAGAACAGTGTCATGTTCACAAGAATGATAGAACAGTGTCATGTTCACAAGAATGATAGAACAGTGTCATGTTCACAAGACACAATGATAGAACAGTGTCATGTTCACAAGACACAATGATAGAACAGTGTCATGTTCACAAGAATGATAGAACAGTGTCATGTTCATAACAATGATAGAACAGTGTCATGTTCACAAGACAGATAGAACAGTGTCATGTTCACAAGAATGATAGAACAGTGTCATGTTCACAAGAATGATAGAACAGTGTCATGTTCACAAGAATGATAGAACAGTGTCATGTTCACAACAATGATAGAACAGTGTCACATTCACAACAATGATAGAACAGTGTCACGTTCATAAGACTGATAGAACAGTGTCATGTTCACAAGACAGATAGAACAGTGCCATGTTCACAAGAATGATACAACACTGTCATGTTCACAACAATGATAGAACAGTGTCACATTCACAACAATGATAGAACAGTGTCACGTTCACAAGACTGATAGAACAGTGTCATGTTCACAAGACTGATAGAACAGTGTCATGTTCACAAGACTGATAGAAGTGTCATGTTCACAACAATGATAGAACAGTGTCATGTTCACAACAATGATAGAACAGTGTCATGTTCACAACAATGATAGAACAGTGTCACGTTCACAAGACTGATAGAACATTGTCATGTTCACAAGACTGATAGATCAGTGCCATGTTCACAAGAATGATAGAACAGTATCATGTTCACAACAAGTGAGTGAGTGAATAGAATTTAACATCGCTTTCAACAATATTTCAGCTGTATCGAGATGAACCAACTGAGCACCACCCGCCAAGTTGCGTTCCTGCTACGTCCTTCAAAGAAAAAATCTTTGAAGCAGCATGGAACCAGACATCCTCCATCCACCCTATAAAACACTGAGGACAGCACACAAGACACAGGATGCTTACATGGTGCAATAAAAAGAGTTCATGCACAGAAATTCACATTGAATTCCATGACTTTCCATGACCTTTTATGGACAAATTCCATGACCTATCAGAAATTCTCTATGGATAATGGGGGCATCGAGAAAATCAGTCCACAGCCATGATGAGTGAGAAGAGCATTTTCATGGCATTTCTTTTTACACTGACACAATTTGAGAACAGCCATTTCCTCCTAAATGCACGCTGGGAGTTTAAGAGAATTCCAAGACCAAAGTTACCTCCCCTGATGCACACTTGATCGCATTCGTAGACCACACGCGACATTCAGCAAATAGAACATTCGCTGGTCCAGGAAATTCATCTTTTCGGTGAAAAAAATCAAGAGAAATATTGACCTGGCTGACATTTTCAAGTTCCATTTATTTTTTGCATGACCTCTCACAAAATTCAATGACCAGACACAAAATTCCATGACTTTCAAGGCCTGGAAAATCAATTTTCAAATTCCATGACTTTCCAGGATTTTTCATGACCGCGGGAACCCTGAATAAAGACAAGTGATATTATAGTGCTAGATATCACATTATCAAGTTCCTGTTGCTTCTCAGCAAAATGCATTGAAGCAACAGGAACCCATAGGTTGAATACATATATGCAGATAAACCTTCTACAACCTTCTGAAGACTTGATCTTTGTTCACTTGTCAATAGCCAGTCGTAACAGTTTTAGTAGCTTAATCTTCTATAAGTGTTGCCACTGCTGTGGGCTGATAACTGGTGCTACTGACAGGGAACATGGACCACTGAGGTATTTTTTTTCTCTCTTCAGTTCTTTGAGGAAATCACGATCTATAGGTTAAGTGTGGAGTCAACACAAGGCATGGAAATCATTTGTAAACAGGATCAACCTCATAAACAAATTTAACATTGTTTAGATTGCATGCTAGATAAAACGTTAAACGTCATACCCAAATTAGGATGTGCCTAAATTAGAGAGCAACAAAAAAAAAAAAAATTAATATTTTTTTTGCATTGAGAATCAATGTTCAGTTATATTCATGGAGATTCCTCCTAAATTGAGCCTCATATTTCACTCAAATGTTACCTATTTTGACAGAATTCGGGAACTTTTGATATTTTCAATAATTTTGGCGCATTTCCCTGAATAATTTTTTTTGCTGCGCTGAATAGAGTGTGTGCCCAAATTAGCGTAATATGAGCCCTGCCGGTAAACCACAGGGGACTCTATGGCCACAGTGACCATATTTGATGCTGCATCATGGTGAAAATCAATACCAACATTACAGTCACCTATATAGGAAGTCACATACTAAATTTGATAAGAATCCATAAAGTTCTACTGTTATTGTCCAGGAATAAGTTGGCCTGCATGTGGATGAAACACAACCCAAAGCGACATCTTTGGGCAAGGTAAATACATACCAAATTTAAAAGGAATACGTGGAGTCATTCTAATTTTATTGTTCGGAAATTTGCTTCTAGGTGGTGCCATATCATATGTCCATGGGCATTTGTGGATGAAATGCAAACCAAAGTGACATCTGGGGTCAAGGTACATGTATATCCACACACAATATTTTAGAGGGATCCGTTCATACTAATTGAAATTTCACAATGGTCAGCAGTTTGATGAATGCCACTGATATCAACTTGTTATTTACATAGCTTCTTTGTATGTTTTCATGCAAAGTGTGCACTGTAGGGGATATATGGTAGAACCGTTAACAAGTTAGACAGAACCATACCTCTCTAAAATGGAGGTGAAAAGGTCGTTTTTGCTGAATAACTTCTGATATATTCATCATAACACTCCACAATCTTCAATCGATTTAGCTTAAATGTTTTTACATGTTGTAAAAATGTTTTTTTCAATGGAAGTGTGCAGTCTAATTTTCAATAAAGAACAAAACATGTTGTCTATTATTATGCAAATTAGATAGACAATAATTTTTTTTTCCAATATCATCAGATGAAGATTATGTCCATGGTTGCCTGTGGTGGATGTCTCTTAGTTTCTTCACTTTATTGGGCCAAAATGACATTTTATAACTCATTTTAGAGATGTAGTTCTCTTCAACCTGTTTAATGATTGGATTTCAATGCATTTTACTGGACACAAGGAGATCAAGTGGCACTTGTTATACCCCTGCAGGGAAGATTCCATCTTTGGGTGCCAGTAGATGTAACCTGCTCCTGGCACTTATTTGCCCAGTTAGATATTACATTAGGCACTACCCTTGAGCAGCCTTACTATTTTGTAAGTTAATTACGCTCCCCAAGGGTCTGACATTTAGGTCTTAATAAAAACAGCTACAGGGAGGAAAAAACAACAACTCATTATTACCATATGTTTTTGTTTGGCGTCATTCCTGTCTACATCTACCTCATTCTTCTGGCGGGTTTTAATTTGTTTTCTTCTCTCTATTTTTGTTTCCTTATTAGCAAACAAGCCCACCCAAAAGATAATACTACGATAACCCATCCACATTCATTAATTATTAGTAATAACTCTGAACAGTCTAATTACTTCTTAGCCTGGTCAAAGTGGGGATCACAGCTGCATGCAGAGTCGGTTGATTAATGGAAAACAATTTGTAAACAAGAGATAAGGTGCTATACCACTCCAAATTATCATATCTCTCCCCTATATCATAATATATAAATTCTGAATTCATAAGCATCATCAGTAAAACTTGTCAACAGGGGCCTCAGGGGGGATAAAGTTTTTTACTCCTATCCAATATCTTCTCTCCAAGCAGAATCATTAACCCTGTTAACTTACTGACATATCTTTACATTAATTAAAACAGTAATTAAACCAGAAACATGCATCTTACTCAAGAAAATTTGAAAAGCAATCAACAGTTTTATATTTAATTTACATATATTATAATTTACATAGAGTCAACCCTTTTCAGAGTGACCAATTTCAGTTTGCAGGAATTTCTTCATATTACATTTGTCGCTTTAACGGAAAAGGCTATAACAATGACAGTGAAAAGGAACTTGTTGATGCATTTTTAGCTCAAATATGGGCACAACCGTTATGCAATAAAATTCTAATTTTAATTCAAAACACACATTTTCCCTTAATTATGAAGTAAGATTTTATGTGTGTCTTGTACAATAATCAATATCAGTCTAAATTTTCAGCCTTAAAAATTCTACCGCACTTACTTCCATCACGTAAATGGAAACCACTGTTACTCTCGACAGACATTCTCCCAGTTCCTGAGGTTCCCACCAAAATATATACATGGGGATTTATTTGTAACTAATTTTTTTGACGTCATCACCTTTCATGTACAAGGTCCGCCAAATTTGCCTGTGACCAGCGGTCTGGACAGTACACATCTTGAAATTTACCAAAATCTGAGGAACTATACATGTACATTCTTACCTAATGCTTACTGTTAAAGTGAAAGTGGACCCACCCCCCCACTCCCCACCCAAAAACCCCAGCTTCCAACATCTCTTGATATTCGATTGAGAAGAAATGGAGAACTCCAACAGGGTGCAATACCATGATAACTCTTTCCGAAATATCATGGCCTAATACAAAATAAATGAGCTCATTTATTTTTAAATCAAAATGTGTTGTGAAGGAATTTCACAGTACTGTCAACCCTAACTGATCATATGTATTTGTAAAGGCCTCCAGTGTTTTGACAGTAGATATTGGTATAACAAATCTGGATGGGCCCACTGTTGTTGGTTCCCCAGAACACAGTGTTAGGCAAACATCCAAACAAAAGTGGCAGTAAATTTCTCACCAGTTCTCCACTAGCACTACTCTGGGGTATCATATCTGATTTAAGAGCCAGGATAATTTGTGATAGACTTGTCTTTCTTGGCAACTGTGAGAGAGTGGAGGTGGAGCACTCCTAATACTTGAATACATAAATCACATTGTGTATTGGTGTATCCAGGTATTGGAGACACTCCACACTATCCACTCCAAAAGGTAACCAGTTAACAAGCTAATATACAGTCAGAGAAAACTGCCTCAAATGGAAGTAAGAATCTTGTTTTTGCAACAAATTTGATTAAATTTAACTGAGCACATCAGTTTCCAAGGTGTACATTTTGTGTTTATTTCAGTGGAGATGACCACATTTGGTGTTACTGGTGAATATCTGTGGATTATCATAGATCATATAAGATGAAGTCTTATTCTGCAGACCCAATTTTTTCTTTTGGATCAATTTCTTTCAACAGTTTTGAAGTAATCAGTATTTCTTCAAGCTAATAATATGAAATATTCAAGTCAGTCAATTTTCTGATGACAATAAAAGCAAAAGTAGACTCAGTACCATCAATGTCATTTGTCCATGATTCATAAATCTGATGTTGCATGCAAACAATTATGATCTTACTTTTCACAATAATGTAGAGATATTTATCTTTTTTTCCCACCCCAGGTAAAATGCGATTCACACAGCGGATATGTTTGGAGCAGTTGAGAGCAGCTCTGGTGATCCACTGTGGCCATACAGTGACCTCTGGTGGAGAAAGTTCCTAAGAATGACCACAAACTGAATCACGATCTTTCCAAAACAACAACTTGGAATAAAATTGTTGCGAAACCTTGGCAACAGTGATCAGAAATGGATATCATGGATAATTTAGGATCTATCAACAAAGCAGCTGAACACAGAATACTCGCAACCTTAAGCCCGATGCACACGAGAGCTATCGGCTGAGCTGACGGCCTCAATTGCCTCACTTTCTTGAAGAAGATGTTATGCGGGAACTGAAAACGATTTCGTGAAACTTTTCCTCACCGTATGCGCTGAAACCACACGAGAGCTAGCCCTGAGCTGACAGGCGATTGAGGCCGTTAGCTCAGCTGATATCTCTCGTGTGCGCCGGGCTTAAACCCAGGATGCTCAGGGTGTCACAATCAGTAGCTTGTCCAATTTTTAGTCCAAAATAACTGATCACCTAGGTTGTTTTCTGTTTCAAGGGCAGACAGATATTATTTCTTCTGCCAAAAACCATAACATGGGGAGTAAAGTCAGCAATGATTTGATCACACTTATTTCTCTAGCTGCCGTCAAATTTTATTGAAAAAACTGGCATTTTTTTTATTGACAAATGGATTTATTTATTTATCAAATGGATGAAAAACCCTTCAAAAGTTTGAGAATGGCACTATTTCGGTATGTCAGTCCGGTTAGAGGAAAAACAACATTTTAATTTTATTTTATTTTTTATTAGGCCTGATGAGACAGGATCTAGGTAGGGGAGGATAACCCTGATATCTTCACTTGCCCTTGTTAGAGACATCAGATAACTCTGCTGAACTCTGGATCCAGGATAAAACCTGTGGTAATAGCAATGGAAGGTAGGGAAAGGCATGCCAGCTCTGGGTTATATCTTGGCTATTAAAGCAGAAGTTTGCACTCTTTTCTCACATCTCTGCCTCAGTAATTCTTTAATGTGGTCAACATATGGCTTGATACCGGGTGCTGATTTATTGCCTTTGCTTTATACATATAAAGGGCTTCTGACATATTTCATAATCTTGAAAAAAATTCATAATCTTGAAATATGTTCATAAAACCAATCCTTTCTGCCATTACTTGTTTACTTCACCTATTAAAAAATTTCCCAGTTCATCGATCATTTGAGTCATACAATATCTGCCATGACAGAAGTAATCCGGTAACTGTTTTATCTCCTCACTCAATTCAAATCCATGGGGATCATTCTAACAGATGATCCTCAAATAACACCATTGTCTGTAGAACTTGGTATAAATGTTATACACAATAAAAGCACAAAATGTGTCATGGTGTACACTTGATAACATATACATGTATGTAAGATGATATAATGACTAATACATGTATTGAGGATAGGGCTTATGTATGTATACCAGTTCTATGGTCGAGGACGGAGATTTGCCAGGAGATAGAACTATTCTGGCCCTATAAGGAGTGTAGTCTTGATGTTCCACAGCAATAGAGGCATGACACAATGACTAAACCTAGGGCACTTTTACCGTGGGTTAAAAAAAAATGTCTCCACAGAAAATATTTTTAACAGATGCCGCAACATAATTTATACTCAATACATGTGACACTGCGATACCTCAAAAGAAGCCAATATGGGCACCATAATCACACTGGTGTTGATAATATGAGGGGGGAATGCCACAGCACGTGCCTGTTTTGTTCTTGGAATGTTGACATTGAATTTAGATTTAGAAAACTGATCTTCCAGTCTACACAGTACCATACACACCCATGTATGATGTAACAAGGAAAATGTATTACATAAAAACTCAAGTGCCGCGACAGGACATGGAGTGCAGCAGCTCACAGATCTATGTACCAGCAATCTACCAGTATATGTTTGCTGTGAAATTCATACCAAACATTAAAATTCCAGCTTTCACAAATTTATATGTGTACTTCCATAAAATTGAATATGAAAGTACCATAAACACTCTTGTGAATGTATAATTATGTACAAGGTATTTTCTACCAAGGATACGAAAAGATTCAAGTGTAAATGTACTGGAATTCTGTCTATAAATCCAGGTAACAATGAATAAGATGTGTACAGAAAGGGGCCACAAATTCATTAATCTTCCAGAGAACAAATACTTAGTCATTTAATTAAGGCACATTGTGAGCGGCCCTCTACTTTTTTCATATCTTTTTATTTATGACACTCATAATGTTAACATGGATGAATGAATTCGTGGAAGAAATCCATAAGAAATTACTAAACTGTGACATTTAATTCTGTTGTGCAAAGACAAAAAGCAACATAAAAGTCAGCTGTGAAGAAAATAAGAAGAATATGATAATAAACTAAATGTCAGGGAGTGATTAGAAAATGTAGTATATATACTATATTTTCTAATCACTCCAGCATTAGTTTGTGATCATATTACATATATGTAATATGATCACAAACTAATGCTGGAGTGATTAGAAAATATAGTACCGGTAGTGCTATGATGAATATGATCACGAAACTAATGCTGCAGTGATCAGAAAATGTAGTGAATGTAATATAATCATAAACTAATGCCAGAGTGATTAGGAAATGTAGTACATGTAATATGATCATAAACTAAATGCTAGAGTAATTAGAAAATATAGTACCGGAAGTGCTATGATGAATATGATCATAAACTAAATGTTAGAGTGATTAGAAAATGTAGTGTTATGATGAATATGATCATATACTAAATGCTACAGAGTGATTAGAAAATGTAGGGCTATGATGAATATGATCATATACTAAATGCTATAGAGTGATGAGAAAATGTAGTGTTATGATGAATATGATCATATACTAAATGCTATAGAGTGATTAGAAAATGTAGTGCTATGATGAATATGATCATATACTAAATGCTATAGAGTGATTAGAAAATGTAGTGCTATGATGAATATGATCATATACTAAATGCTATAGTGATTAGAAAATGTAGTGTTATGATGAATATGATCATATACTAAATGCTATAGACTGATTAGAAAATGTAGTGCTATGATGAATATGATCATATACTAAATGCTATAGAGTGATTAGAAAATGTAGTGTTATGATGAATATGATCATATACTAAATGCTATAGACTGATTAGAAAATGTAGTGCTATGATGAATATGATCATATACTAAATGCTATAGAGTGATTAGAAAATGTAGTGCTATGATGAATATGATCATATACTAAATGCTATAGAGTTATTAGAAAATGTAGTGTTATGATGAATATGATCATATACTAAATGCTATAGAGTTATTAGAAAATGTAGTGTTATGATGAATATGATAAACTAAATGCTAGTCATTCGAAAATGTAGTTAATGCTATGATCAATATGGTAAATATGGTCATAAACTAAATGCTAGAGTGATTACAAAAAGTAGTGCTATGATGAATATGATCATAAACTAAATGCTAGAATCATCAGAAAATATAGTTAGTGCTATAATGAATATGGTCGTAAACTAAATGCTAGAGTGATTAAAAAAATGTAGTACCGGTAGTGCTATGATGAATATGATCATAAACTAAATGCTAGAGTCATCAGAAAATGTAGTTAGTGCTATAATGAATATGGTCATAACCAAAATGCTAGAGTGATTAAAAGAATGTAGTACCGGTAGTGCTATGATGAATATGATCATAAACTAAATGCTGCAGTGACTAGAAAACGTAGTGCGGAGACGAATATAACCAACAACTAAATGCTAGAGTGATTAAAAAATGTAGTACTGCTATGATGAATGATCATAAAATAATTCTAGAATGACTGGAAAATGTAGTAGTGCTATAACACCTGGACGGGTTGTTCTCTCAATATAAGCCGTGCTTTAGTGCCCATAAGCTAACATGTAGATTTAACTGTGCACGCTGAGCAAACATGACAGTCCATAATGGGAAGCTATATTGTACAACATCTGAACCTTGCGAACTGAAAATGAAAACCAAGGGGGAGAATAATACACCTATGAATGTACCAGCCCTATGAAGTGAATTACATAACATACAGTTGATTTTTGTGCGTATGTACTATTCCCCCCCCCCTTGAAAATGAGGATAGATCTATTAAATGTGCCAGTACTATGAAAGTGACAGAGATATGACTACAGTGTAAACCATATGAACTTTCAGGGTAAATGACTCACACATATTCTGATAGTCACTATATAGTATTATCTGGGTCAAGGGTATTACTACACTTTACAAATCAACCACTGAGTCACTTATTTAATTTCCAGCTGACAACACAAAATATATCGGAAATTTCACAATCTCTCATTTATAACATTCTGAATCAGACAAGCTAAATTAACTTTATGCTCATGGTTTTAACCATGAAAACAATAAGCATCAGTTGTCAGTTACTACAGCTTGAAGACTGAGCAATAACAATGGGGTACTGTTACCATGATTTTACTGGTGACATTACAAGTCTAAAGTCCACATTCCTCTGTCAACATAGAAAAGGTCAAAATGGTCCACATGTAGTGAATTATTACAATAGATCACCAGATTCGGTGTGTATTTACCAATCTACACCCTCCCTGTTTTTGTAGCTCAAAATCTTTAATATTCATTAAAAAACAAGTCCTGTTTCTTCAGCCTGGTTTAGTCCTTTAGTACAAGGGTACAAACCAATTGTAACCATACATGGAAGAGTGTGGGTTTGTGATAAACTGATATACGAGATCATAATTTCATCCATCATCCACGCTTGACAAACTTGAAATAAATCAAACTGAACTACCAGGTGACGGAGAACAAAATACCTTGAGAAACACATCATTGAAATATATACGGCACTGAAAACACATCATGATCAAGTACTGAAGGAAGCTGCAGATCAACCATATGCTCACCTATATATTGCACCCAAGTTGAAACTTTTAATACGGTATTAAATCTAATATCTAACATTGAGTAGGAAAAAATATATATATGAATTAGGGAAAATGAGGAAAATTATAAAATAATATACTTTAAAAGTTAAACCTCAACTTCCAGCTAAAACAGAAGACCTATACCTAGGTCCTGTGCTGTGTCAAACTTTCTTCCAGAGGTTTGAAGGATTTGTAGGGCTAGAGATCTGAAGTTTATATGTAGAGCATGCAAGCTTGTATAAACCATGAGGATGAGAGAGTTAATAAACCACACCATAACAATAGACCATAGTCATATTATGTCTACTCACCGTCTTGTACAATACCCGGGGCCTGGATCATGTACGTGAATGCAGTGAAGGGTGCTATAGGTGACTTGGCCACCAGAACCTAAATGTGCAGACGATGGGAGATAACTCTCACATTTCTCACAACTGTATAATTTCCAGACAGGATTATCTTTCCTTCATTCATTAAAATGAATTTTTCAAATGAATTTTGGTATTAAAATAACTGACGTTGTCACAAGCCAACTAATATTTTCACAATTATAAAATTCACAGAACCACATTAAATGCAATGGAGCAAAACTGTTTCGAGCTAAGTTATCAAATTCACTGTATACTGGTATGAATACTGATCCAAGGAGAATGGATTTATTTTTCGCAAGCATTGTACAACAAGTTTTAGTTTTACCTGTCTCTTGTTACCATGGAGATATTGTAGGATGAGACGAGTGTTGACGCTGTGACTCCAGGTGTTGCCCAGGGCCGCAGTCACGTACCCCCCATCTCCCTCCATAGACATCCCATCTACAATAAGAAGACAGTTATTACATGTATACTCAACCCATCACGATCTGTTATCAATACATTTGACTATAAGAAATGTATTAAGTATATCCAGGTTCATGTTGTACGAGGTTGTGGTAACTTTATTGTTAGATATAATTTCTGTGATGATAAAGAAGGGAGTTGAATTATGCGGACTGCTCTATGCTCTTAAGATTGTTTGGCCTAGCCGACATTTCGTTTTGAAGAATTCCTATGTCATCCACTTCTACATCAAGTTTGATATTCTGTGATGGAATCTGGAGTTTCTTCACAGTTCTCAATTCTGACAATGGGATAAGAGACTTGCCAGCAGTTTCTGTAGTACCATGTCCATGTCGCCCCGATCCAAACCTCGTGGTGATCTGATTGGTAACCACAATCTGAAAGTATAGTCCGTTGAACACATGTCAAATGCAGTAAAACTGAACTTTGAGTATCATGTTGTAAAGATTTTCTGGTAAGAATGTTTTTTATGATCTAACTGTTCGAGCAATAAACTAGCATTATGCGTGTCACAATATTTGAACTCAAGTACCACCATGAAGGCAAAACACCTTTCAAACAATCAATATATCCCTTGTAATACTTTTTCGTGAAAAACAAAAGAAAAAAACAAACAAAACATGAATTACAGGCAAGCACCTAGAAGGTGCGTGGATCCCTCAGCCTTTTTTTTTTTGTCAAGTAGGATCAGGGCTGCATCTACAGCCAATTTAGTTCCGGAAAACGTATGGGTGCCCAAAACTCGAATGAAACAAAAAACGAAACTGTTGTTGTTGTTGTTCAATTTGAAAGGATTTTTGAAGGGAATACTCCTAGAAAAAGCTTCTGGAAGCCTCAATATCGATCCCATTGCATAGCTGGGTATTGAATTTCGTGTTAATAAACCTCTGTTTTGTGATTGATCACAGGCTCTTTGTGCCTAAATTCACTAAAAAAATTGGACCCTCAATAATGAATTACGAATAGGAACTGGGAGTTTGGGATTGGAACCAGCAAAAAATCCCTGGATACAGCCTTGCGGATACAGTTTGTGTGGTTTCTGTAATGACTTCGTTTTCACGTGAGTGGTGTGCTGGGATTACAGCATGCAAGAAAGTGTAGCTTTATCAGTGGCAATTTATGCATTGCACAAGTGTGATAACAAGTTAATGGCATAGAATCACAATGATTGACACAAGCCCACCATTATCATTATTTGGGTGGGTGGGGGGAGGTGGGGGCATAAGCTCCAGGTATGCAAACTGGTTCAAAATTGCACAGAGTCAGGCTAAAATGGGCTCTCCCAATCACTCATTTAAAAAATTTCCAAGGTACAGTCACATGTTTGGTGACAAAAATTGAAGCGTTATGTTGTACCAGTTAAAGGTGTGGACACAAATGATTCCTGCAAAAGTTTTAGGATAAATCATATGATGTATAATACAATGATTTAACAGCAAAATTGAAGAAAAATGTTGTCCTTCATTTAAGGCGACGCGAAATTCCAACTAAAAGGGGCTCGATACTGCAGGGATTCCCCTGCCAGTTATTTCATATTATACTTCTGAAATAAAATATGTTTTGTGCAAAAGCTTTAGGATAAATCGTATGATTTGGATTAGAATGATTTAATAGCAAAATTGAAGAAAAATGTTGTCCTTCATTTAAGCTGACGCGAAATTCAACCCAACAGGTGTTCGATACTGCAGGGATTCCCCTGCCAGTTATTTCATTATACTTATAAAATATGGTTTGTGCAAAAGCTTTCCGATAAATCGATGTAGCAAAATTGAAGAAAAATGTTGTTCTTCATTTAAGGCGACGCGAAATTCAAACCTAACAGGGGTTCGATGCTGCGAGAACCCCGCGCCGGTTATTTCCTCTTGTATTTCTGAAATAAAATAATGTCCCCAACCTGTTAGTTAATACTATATAAAGGAATAAATATTAGGTGATTCAGCATGTGTGTGTGAAAAAACAATGCACACTGCATCTCATACATATTACATGAAGCTGAGAAGCTGTGGATAGGAAAAAGTCCAATAACATTTAGTGCCCCAAGGGTGGGGAAATCCTCCCGAGGGTAGTGCATAGGTTGAACAAGTGTAGCATGTAAGCTCCCAGATAAATGGGGAATAAAAGCCCCAAAAAGGGGAATAAATGGAAATAAATTGAATCTTGAATGGACCAGGCTTTCTTGTATCAGCGAACTTTCAAAAGTCACAATGAAACATGCAACAAAGGGTTCCCGATGGGCATAGATAACAGTGCAAAAGATAAGCCATCAATAAATAATAAAAAAAAAGTAATTAAAAATCATGAAATCATCATAGCCATCTGAAAATCTAATCATTTCATCAGTGAACATTCAGGAAGCTCTCACCAAAGTTTGATCAGGCCCGACTTGATAGATCTGCAGATATTCAGCGGACAAGAACATGTTGATGGGCATAGTTAACAGTGCAAAAGCTGAGCCATCAATAAATAATAAAAAAAAAATAATTAAAAATCATGAAATCATCATGGCCATCTGAAAATCTAATCATTTCATCAGTCAACATTCAGGAAGCTCTCACCAAAGTTTGGTCAAGCCAGACTTCATAGATCTGCAGATATTCAGCGGACAAGAACATGTTGACGGACGGACGACTGGACGGACGTACGTACGTACGTACGTACGTACATGGCAACGACAAGACCCCGCAGCCCTATGGGCTGAGGGGTAAAAACTGAGAATATTTCAATTTCAGAATGCCTGAAGGTCAGACGAGCAGTTTTGGAGTTCTCGCCTCTGGTGGTGTTTTTTCGTATCTTAGCTCTGCAGCCTGTATTATACAACAGATCTGTGAGAAATTTGAGGATTCGCAAGTCTTTTATATGACCATGTCCCAGTTTGTTTTATTTTGAAACTGTTATGTAACAAGAAATAGTTATCTCCCCTTTGATAATTTTCAAAACCCTTACTTTTATAAGGGCACAAGCTACAAATGAGTGAGCGAATAGAATTTAACGTCGCTTTCAACCATATTTCAGCTATATCGCGATGAACCAAATAAGCACCACCCAGCCAAGTTGCGGAACGAAAAGAAGAAATCTTTGAAGCAGCATGGAACCAGACACCCGCTCCATCCACCGTATGAAACACTGAGGACAGCAGACACGACACAGACAGGACACTTACATGGTGCAATAAAGACAATTGATATTACAGGGGCACAAGCTACGGCATTGATTCTTTTAATAATAATGAACACTTTGATGACCGGAAATAATGTGATCATAAATTTGACCTTTGACCTGTAGGAGCATCTCCATATGAGTGCAAAGTTTGGTGGTCAGATCTTGAACGGCTAACAAGGGTGCGTGACCTAGGTGACGTCACAAGGTCATCACTTTTGTCAGAACTCAGCCTTGACCTTTGAGGTGGTAGGCTACATGTAAGCATGCAAATGTCGAAAATACGGCTTCCATTACCTGAAAAACTAACACACTGACAGTGAAGAAACAGCGACACAATAGTAAGCACAGTATTGACTTTGTTTTGACGGTTATTATAAAACGATCTGATATAACCTTGACCTTGAATATCACGCAATGTAAAAACCGTTTTAGGAGCTTTTCTCGAAAACTACAACTTGCAGGAATCTGTAATTTAGCACATTTGTACCCCATAATACAGATATGACGTCACTGGATTTTCAAGCTGACCTTGGTTTTTGAGATATGGCCACTAAAAGTTTTGCGACTACAGGGCCATCACTTGAAAACTGTTGGGAATTCTTCTTGAAATTTGCACATGAATGCAGGGATTCATTGACGTCCGTTTTTACTACCGTTAAACGGTAGAAAAAAAATGTCAAAAACTGAATATAGACAGCAAAAAACTCAAAAGTGTACGTTTTGGACAAGAAATACTCAATGTTTTTGACGAAAACTCAATACTCGAAATGGTGCAAATTATTTCAGTGATGTGAAAATCATCGCCGATCCTTCGACAATCTGCGAGTTCTGCGAAACGTACACAAACGGAAGTGGCGGTTTTCACATGTTTTGCTGACGTAATGCGCTAACTAATCCTCGGAGACCTTTGCTCGATTATTTTTTGGGAGCCTCGAATACTCTCTGTAATGGTTCCCGACTGGCGCCGAAGGTATGAGTGTATTCTCCTTCGCTCGGCTGCTGATGCACAGCTACCTACGTTAAACCCAACAGACGAAAACAGTCTATATGAAGGAATTGAATGCTAGCTGGCGGTCTGCAGACGAAAAGTACACGAGGGTGAAAACGAAACCTGGGACATTTTGGATATCATTTAGCAGATGAATTTGATTCGGATTCGTTCATAATTAGAATGACAAACAATTTTCCCTAAGACAGAACACCGGGCAAAGTAGAATCAAGCGGTAGGAAATTTATGAAAATAAAATTGGATCGTTTCTGCAGAGACATTGCGTGTATGATACCCGTCATGAACAACAACAACGCGGTCTAGCACTTTACGTTGAGAACATGCATTTCTTCAGAAGTCGGTTTATTTAAGGTCTAGATTTTAACTTTAACGGCATTGCATTTCTTGTTTATGTCCGTGACTCTTCAATTTTTGTTGGTAATTTTTATCTTTCACTGTAAAAACCATCATGGTATAAAATGAGAAAATGTGGTACAAAAATATCTGGAATTTCCTTATTTTTTTTAATGTTTTTGCGTATCTCATATAAATCCATAGCCTAGTCTTTATATAAAGGTTCATTAATAGCAATTGTTGATTTACTGCTTGTCAGGGAATGCAGCAGGTGGCCAGATTTTTATTTATTTATTTTTTTTTTTTTTTATGATTATTATTTTTTTTTGCAATGCGGAAAATTTCAATATTTGTTTCATATGCAATACAAAGATACAAATGAAATAAAATTAAGAGTATATACTTACCACTTACCAAACATGATTAGGTTGAATACTGCTCATCAATGGAGATAATCACTCGCCTGAACTAATTTGTGCTATTATATGTGTGCTAACCACCCTCCTCAGAATAAATGAGGCGATTTCAATTTTTCCCATTGAGAAGTTTACATCTAGTTGTGCAGTAACTAGCACTAGTGAAAATGGCAACTGGTCACGTAATGCTTGGTTCCGCAAATTTGGATTCTTTGGATTCTCGCAAACTAAGCCACTAAGAATCCAACTGGATTCTCGCAAAATTTTGCGAAATTCTACCCCTGCAGTTCCTTTGTTCTGAAGTTAGACGGTACCATGCGATGGACGTAAAGTAGAAGTCTGAGTTCAAGACATCATTCTGCTTGACAGCTGCTACATCTTACGTGAAAATCCGCTGATGATGTAAGGATTTTATAGCGTCTCTTGCAAGCGTTATATGATAATTCTCTTTGAATGTTTATGATAGTTTGTGATCTCTTACCGCTGTTGGTGTTGCTACAAACACGAGGTCCAAAAAAATGAAATCTATTAAAATAAGTGAGCAAGTTACAATACAGAACATGTGTTTTTTTTGTCATTCAGATGACCATTATCCAAATCACATTAGATAGCTCACCTTAGTACTACAGAAACTATTTGTTCATATCTTAATTGGTAGGGTGGTAAAAACATTCAAAAACTCAATATCAACTTGTGGGTGGGCCGTAAAAACTTGGAAAAACTCAATTTGAGCATAAAAAGAACTCAATATTTTATAGTGGGTAGTAAAAATTTGGACTTCTATGAATCCCTGGAATGTAGGGGGTACGGAAAAGTCGCTCCCCGGAAAAGTTCCCCCTGGAAAGATTCCCCCCCCCCGGCAATAGTCCCCCCTGGAACCCCCCCCCCCTAGGAATTTCTCCCCCCCCCCAGAAATTATCTCCCCCTACCTTTCATATATTAAGTGAAACTCAGAGAACAAAGAGTTGTGTGTGTGTGTGTGGGTGGGGGGGGTTCCAGGGGGGACTATTGCCGGAGGGGAATCTTTCCAGGGGGAAAATTTTCTTACACTCGAATGTAGGTTATTACATGACGTAACAGAAAAACACTAGAAGCCATCAAAAAGTACCAGAATATACCACCGTTGTCAATTTCGCTACTTAGGCGATTCGGCTGTACCACTCGAGTCATCCTGTGTTCGCAATTAAATTAATGTTGTGTTACATGACGGAGCTCATTTTTCGAAATGTTTTAACTCTTGAACCATAATAGGTACGGACTTATTGCCTGGTACTTCCAAAAATGAGTTCATTCGTTGACAATGACCCCACACTTCATAATACAAATGCAACTATGGAACTGATTTTGCTTCATGTCACATGACCATCAATATTTGGGGTCATTCTGTCTGGCAGAGAAACAGTCTGCGAGAAGCACAGTCTCCAGGCGGCCAAATCTCAAGCTTAACTGTCTCCATTCAAGCCATTGTTTGGACTCCAGGGACCATTTTCTAAACACATTTCAAATAACGCACTAACATTTTCGTATCGATGAAGGAACGTTTAAGGCCCAAATAAAGCTCGAAAATGTGTTCAACAGCTGCCGGTTAGCAACATAACCTGGTTTGTGAGACGAAAAACAATGAAAACTTGCATGAAACAATGTTCATTCCGTTACCGTATTTTAACTAAGAGTGAGTGAATATGATTTAACGTCACTTTCAACTATATTTCAGTCATATCACGACGTTGGGTCCTATTCCTTTTCACACCCGGAATCCCCACAGGTGCCTCAGTCGCCTCTTACGACAAGCTCTCTGAGGAGCTGATGCTTATTCTTACCATGACATGTGGCACAGGCCAGAATATTTCACGGTAACGATCGTTCCGTTTCCGTGTCGCTTCCGTCACAGAAAAAACACGGAACCGATTTATCGTTTTCCATTACTATGCTCCGAATAAACGTGATGTGCTTATGGTAGTTTCTTCACTCACTATATTTGTTTCATTCTGACCGAAAAAGGTATTCCAATGAGTATAAAATCACTGTTTTATATCGTTAACATCAGGGAAGCCTTCGGGCTGAGGTCGGGTATGTTGCAATGTTGTTGTGAATGTCGTGCGGTCGAGGTCGGGATTCCATCAATCGTATGCGGACCAATGAAAGTGCTAGTTTGTCTTGTGCACATCATCAGTTTATGATCTCCCGGGAATCTCCCTGGTCTGACGCATGCATGGTGAACGTGCAGTCAACGTTGTTGGAAATGTTGAAGTTTCGCATGCATTTATAGTACAATTCTGTTGCTCCTTGTGTTTGACAGAAGTGTTTGACAGAATGTCAGAAGCCACGAAACGAAAGGGGTATTTGGTTTCCTAAAAACAGTTAGAAATTGGTTGTTCAGTGTTGACAGTGTTGATCAGTTACCCAGTAACTGATGATAATCGGAACATTTCTATCCTGCACTGCAAAGTGTGAACGGCACACTCTCAAGCTATATCTCGTGGCCCCACATTGAGTTCAATATGTTGACAGAATAACCAACGAACCTCTGTCAAGTAAATACACTTTAATTCTTCAAATACCTCACAGCCAATTCACCCATTCTCAAAGAGAGCCGTGTCTACCCGCGGGAGACCAAAGCGACTCTCATGTAAACTGGTGACATTTTTGAATCTCCAATCTCAAAGCGAGGCAGCATGACATCATTCTCAAAGCGAGCCGTGTCTACCCGCGAACTACTTCCTGTATTAGATAACTCGCTTTCACGGCCAAGTATACATACCGACAATAATTTGTTCGCGATTGATATGCTCCGAAACGGAAAGAGTCATTTCCCAATTATATAGCCCACGTTATGTTTAGCAATTCGCTTCTAACTCGGCGGAGTCAGCAGGTCAGTGACAAGCCAGATAATCATACGCCGCCTACTCACCCCCCAAATTTTGGGGGGATGGCTCCCATTTACGCGTGAGACTCTTTCTCGCAGTAGGGAGTCTCGCGAGACGAGAATGCCAATTCACCATGCTTGAGAACAATGATCACAATTTTATAAAAAGACATATGGCAAATGAAAATAACAATTTAAACAACGTTTTGTAACATTTAAAAACAAGAGCCCAAGGGGCTTCAATATACGCCCGTGTATCTGGAATTACATTGGTCCAAATTTGAAGGTTGTTTAATAGCTTTGATTCCAATTGGTAGCTAGTCTACAATATTGTGCTTCTGAGAATGCAACATATATAACATCTTATATTGAATGATAAACTAAAACGAGCTTAACTCTTGGTAGCTAGTTGACCTTGAAGCAAGAGCCGAGAGCTCACATATCCCACACTGATATTGACAACAGTCAAACACAAGAAAATAGTAGTTTTCCTGCGAATGGATTCCTTTCAGACGAGAGAATTTTTCATGAAGGAAGAAGTGACGAAGTAAACATTTGTTCTTGAGTTAATAAACAGGTATGAAGTTCATAAAGGACCCCTCTCCCCGTTAAATTAGTAAATGTATGGTTTTTATTTCACAAAAGTTTAACTAAATGTAGCTGTTTCAAATATGGGAGACAACTCCACAGGATGAATGCCATATACATGTAGGGAAGAGAACTCTGAAAATTCCAACCTAACACATATAGTCAGCTAAACTTGATTCAGTTTTGAAGGACTGTGACCTTGACCTTTGACAAATTGATCTCAAAATGTATGGCTTCTCTCTGCCATGCGAGTAAGGTATACTCAAAGTTTGGCACCATTCCATACCTTGAAACTAGAGATATCGCATGGACAACAAATGTTAATGGATGAATGGACAGAACGCAACATCGCATTACACGACTTCGTCTTTGACAGGTATATGAAAATGTGACTTCTACTGATTTCTTAATTTCGGGGTCACAGTGACCTTGACCTTTGACCCACATTTTGGTATGTAACACATGTCCCTCTAATGTATCTACTGGCAGATTTTTTTTTTTTTAATGATTTCCTGATTTTGGGATCAGTGACCTTGACCGCTGACCTTGACCTAAATTTTGGTACACGACACATCGTCTTCCCTCAATGTATCAATGGACACAAAACAAGCATGATTTTTATGAATTTCATGATGTTGGGGGTCAGTGACCTCCACGTTCAGCCTTGACCTACATTTTGGTATGTGCTACATCATGTCCCCCTAATGTATCTACTGACACAAAAGTAAAAGTAATTTTCAAAGATTTCTTGATTCTGGAGTCACATTGACCTTGACTATTGACCTTGACCTAAATTTTGGTAGTTGACAAATCATCTCCCAGTAATTTCTCAATGGACACAAAAAATCATGATTTTTAACAATTTTACGATTTTGGGGTCACAGTAACCTTGATCTTTGACCAGGTCACTTGACCTACATTTTGGTATGTGACACATCGTGTCCCCCTAATGTATCTACTGACAGAAAAACATGTTATTTTTAATAATTTCCTGATTTTGGGGTCACAGTGATCTTTGACCTTGACCTAATTTTTTGGTACGCGACACTTCCTTTCGCCCTATTGAATCCACTTACAAAAAATTAGTAATTTTTAATGATTTCCTGATTTTTAGGTCACACTGAACTTTGACTGATTCTGGGGCCACAGTGAAATTGACTATTGACCTGGATCTAAATTTCGTTACATGACGAAACGGCTCCCCGTAATTTCTCAATGGACTCAAAAAATGATGATTTTTAACAATTTCACAATTTTGGGGTCACAGCGACCTTGACCTACATTTTGGTCCCCCTGATGTATCTACAGACACAAAAAAATGTTATTTTTAACAATTTCCTAATTTGGGGTCAGTGGCCTTTGACCGTGATCTAGTTTTTGGTATGCGACACTTCATTTCCCCCCTATTGAATCCACTCACAAAAAATTAGAAATTTTTAATGATTTCCTGATTTTTTTGTTACCTCTGACCTGGACCTACATTTGGTATGGAAGACAACGTTGCCCCCTAGGGCATCCACTCACCAAAATTAGAACTGTAGATAGAAAACTGTCAATGATCAATGATTTCCTGATTTTAGGCAACAGTCACCTTTAACCTCTGACCTCGACCTCAATTTTGGTACTCGACACATCGTTTCCACCTGGTGTATCCACTCACGAAAAATTGCAACTGTGGATAGAAAACGTTCACAGATATAGACCGGACACGAACACTTCAGTGATTTCCTGTTTTTTAGGCGAGTGACCTTTGACCTCTGACCTCAACCTTCATTTTGGTATGCGACACATCGTCTCCCTGTAGGGTATCCACTCACCAAAAATTAGAACTGTAGATAGAAAACTGTCCCAGATATAGACCGGACACGAGGGACGGACAGACGGACAGACAGACAGACGGACGGAAACCGCCATCACATAATACGTCCGCCTTTTGGCGGGCGTATAAAAAAAGAGGTTCCCATACAATTATTTCACGGAACCTAATATTAGTTTCTGGAGGGTTCCCATAGATAGAATACACGGAACCGAAAAAAAGGTTCCGACCGTTCACGAAATATTCTGGCCTGCGACATCCCAGGTCAATCCCCGGAAGCCCCATGGGCGATTTTAACTAAGACAAGAGTCTGACCTCAACAATGCTATTTACTTCAAATAAAACAAGACATTGACTCAATGACTCAAGAACATTATTTAACAACATTAACTACTTAGTGATTAAGCTCAATTTGACAGGTAAATGTAAATCAAACAGGAAAATAGGAGTGGATCAATAAAGCAAACAAGGAGATCATCTATACCACATTTACCCCCCTTGGCTGAGTCATATTACGGTTTCTTATGAATCAAAGATAAAATCACTAGTACAGGACCTGAACTAACATAATAATGGAGGACAGTCAACACAAGGATTTCATAGGCAAGATTATTCTAAACAATTCTCAACAAACTGGTCTGGAATGAGTTTCAGGCATATTGCCAACAATATGGTTCAATGGTACAATATCTAGCACTCCCCTAACCAATCAATCGTAAATTTATCAACTAAAATGTTTTTTAATTTTATTGTAAGGAACTTTTTATAGACTAAATCATGCTGAAATGTACTACATGTACAGACCAGGATCAAATACACCCGACAAGGCCCGACAATGTTTAGATATGATGAAGCATTTTCTGCTCCAAAATGTTGTTCAGTTATAGAGAGAATTTCATTTAATGTCGCGATGACTGATTATTATAGTCGTACAGTATAAACTTGTAGATACTTTTCTGGCGTATTTTCTAGAGTAGGCCTACATATATGTCCAGTACAGATTAGTTTAATCATCAGGACAATTAATCATGAAATCATTTAATCATGAGAGAAGTGTTATTGAAATTGACTCTGATGCTGGGGATATATGGTAATTTCAAGTGACTCTCCTTTTGACTGCGTCCAATGTAATATGGAACTGGACAATATCAACATGTAAATCAGACTTTGCAGCTTTAATGCAGTCATAGCTTTTTGACACAAAATTGAGATTTTAACTAAAGTATGATCATTATTCTATGATATGATCACAGATACTGTGAATAATTCATGCACTTGAAAGCAGGGGAGTGGATAAGATATACAACCTGTTGTTGTGTCAATCGGTGTAATGCACAGCAGTTTCAATCCTGAAAATGAGTCATGGAGTTCTAGAACCTATCAAGGTGCCATTAAAGTTCATGCATACAGTCACCCAGGTGTTTGATGGACCTATTACTGATTAGCCCACATAAAACAAATATTTTATCAAGTTCTTGCACATAAATTAAATATCTATCAATTAGCATATGGTGCATGCGAACGAGCTTCAAATTGCCGACTGTGACTCTGGTACAGGTGAGAATTTAGGGTCCACCTCTTATTATTCAGATATTTGTATATCTTACTAGTACCTCTCCCAGAGATCTGGGGAGCTGAGGAGAGAGGTATGCATGTCTCACGAGAAACTACCACTTAGCAACAATTATCACGTTGATTCTCATCTTTATTAAGCCATTACTTAAGATGTTTAGATGATAATTAACAAGAGATATATGCCAATACCTCATCAACCAACTATTTACTGGGTAAATGGACTGCGCAAATTATCTCTTCTGTGGGCATGTAATCTCCAATTCTCTGGGAATTTTATGCAACTTGAATTGTTTGTTTTTTTCTGTCATAGGCTTTTGAGAAAACCCTTGATCCCCAGTTGCCAAGGAATGTGTGATTGTACAAGCATCATTTATAAAACAGCTAGATCACAATTGGAAATAGTAGGGGTGATATTCCATAACGTTCTTTGGCCACATCAATGGTCGATATTTAACTCTATGCTCCAAGGAGGCTTACTATCATTGCCCCATGGTTACGCCATTTGATGCCCCTTCCTAGTCCATGATGACAGCATTTGATGCCTTATGTAATAAATAAATTAATTAATTAACCTCACTCAATAATATTTCATTTCATGAAATATTAAACATGCTAAATTATCGGTCACTGTAAAGTACGGTAATAAAAAAAAAAATAAAAAAAAAAAACCTTTGACCCCAGCCCAACAATAGATCAGACAATTTACAGGTGATCATCAAAAAGGTTTATGGGGCAGCCTAGAAAAGCCTGTATGGTTTAGAAAGGGGTGTCAAATGGAGTCATCATGGGGCAAAGTATGGTTGTTACGACTACTCCATGACAATATCCTATGGCCCCATCCATGGTGCACATTTAAAGTAGGGTTGGTATGACCGCTCCATGATAATGTCCACTGGCCCCATCCATGGTGGACATTTAAGGTATGGTTGGTATGACTTCTCCATGATAATGTCCTCTGGACCCCATCAATGGTGGATATTTAAGGTATGGTTGGTATGACTTCTCCATGATAATGTCCCCTGGCCTCATCCATGGTGGACATTTAAGGTATGGTTGGTATGACTTCTCCATGATAATGTCCACTGACCCCATCAATGGTGGATATTTAAGGTATGGTTGGTATGACTGCTCCATGATAATGTCCCCTGGCCCCATCCATGGTGGACATTTAAGGTATGGTTGGTATGACCACTCCATCATAATGTCCTCTGGCCCCCATCAATGGTGGACATGTAAGGTATGGTTGGTATGACGGCTCCTTCATAATGTCCTCTGGCCCCCATCAATGGTGGACATTTAAGGTATGGTTGGTATGACGGCTCCTTCATAATGTCCTCTGGCCACATCAATGGTGGACATTTAAGGTATGGTTGGTATGACGGCTCCTTCATAATGTCCTCTGGCCACATCAATGGTGGACATTTAAGGTATGGCTGGTATGACCACTCCATCATAATGTCCTCTGGCCCACATCAATGGTGGACATTTAAGGTATGGTTGGTATGACCACTCCATCATAATGTCCTCTGGCCCCCATCAATGGTGGACATTTAAGGTATGGTTGGTATGACGGCTCCTTCATAATGTCCTCTGGCCACATCAATGGTGGACATTTAAGGTATGGTTGGTATGACGGCTCCTTCATAATGTCCTCTGGCCACATCAATGGTGGACATTTAAGGTATGGTTGGTATGACCACTCCATCATAATGTCCTCTGGCCCACATCAATGGTGGACATTTAAGGTATGGTTGGTATGACGGCTCCTTCATAATGTCCTCTGGCCCCATCAATGGTGGACATTTAAGGTATGGTTGGTATGACTGCTCCATGATAATGTCCTCTGGCCCCATCCATGGTGGACATTTAAGGTATAGTTGGTATGACTGCTCCATGATAATGACCTCTGGCCCCCATCAATGGTGGACATTCAGGCCTCGAAAATTGGTTCATTGACGTAACCGAAAAATCGGTTACGGTAAATTTGGCTTGCGTAACCTATTGTTCGGTTACGATGTTAATTTTTACGTAACCAATTGGTTTCGCAAAACGGTCACGTAATTACAACAGTGTACCGTCAACGAGTGAAAAAAAGACTGTCCCACAGCACGTGGGCAGCGACTGAACAGACAAATGAGTTAACATACGGGAATGTGATTGCACACGTAAATCGCTTCCACCATTCATGGTTGGCTATTGTGAGTCTGGCTGTATAATTGTGATTCCATTAAAATCCAGATTGAAAAGAGAAGCTGAACACGCCGCCTGCAAATTTAGAGATGGCGGAAGTGACAACGAGTGTTAACCGCAAGCTCCGCGCTCCGAGATAATTCCTCCACGAGGAGCTCCGCATGCCACCTCTGCTGCTAGCTCTGTGAAGAGCGCCCCACGGAGCAACAACCTTGGAGCGAGGAGGCTTGCGGGTAACCCTTCCAACTCGTTCAAGTTTGATAAAGCTGTTTCCTGGCCGCTATTGCTTTATAACATAATAGTATGCCGGCCCTGAACCCAGGATAGACAAAACAGTCTGTGCAAGCTGACAGACAGATGCCTGCCACGTGGTTGTCTACAAAATCAATACAGACAGGGCCGAGTTTGCGACTTAGTTTCGCTTTTAAAACATGCTGAAAGACACACGTCATGTGGTTAAAGTTTGCACAGTGGACAGACAGAAGAGGTTGAGACTTTTGTTACCAGAACATATGTCCAAGAAGTGCATTCACGTAACCGATTTTTCGTTCTGGCCATTTCAGATTTGCGTAACCGACACGCGAACGATCGTTTCGTTCGCACCAAATTTCGAGGCCTGACATTTAAGGTATGGTTGGTATGACTGCTCCATGATAATGTCCTCTGGCCCCATCCATGGTGGAGATTTAAGGTATAGTTGGTATGACCACTCCATCATAATGTCCTCTGGACCCCATCAATGGTGGAGATTTAAGGTATGGTTGGTATGACTGCTTCATAATAATGTCCTCTGGACCCCATCAATGGTGGACATTTGAGGTATGGTTGGTATGACTGCTCCATGATAATGTCCTCTGGCCCCATCCATGGTGGAGATTTAAGGTATAGTTGGTATGACCACTCCATCATAATGTCCTCTGGACCCCATCAATGGTGGAGATTTAAGGTATGGTTGGTATGACTGCTTCATAATAATGTCCTCTGGACCCCATCAATGGTGGACATTTGAGGTATGGTTGATATGACCACTCCATGATATGACAGTAACATCCTGGTAGTCTATGTTCCATATGCATCAACAGTGGACATCAATGGAACAATGTCCATGTTCGTCTATCCTCCATCAATGGTGGACATGAAGGTATGGTTGGTATGAACAGTAATGGGACAATGTCCATGTTAGTCTATCCTCCATCAATGGTGGACATGAAGGTATGGTTGGTATGACTGCTCCATGATATGACAGTAATGGGACAATGTCCATGTTAGTCTATCCTCCATCAATGGTGGACATGAAGGTATGGTTGGTATGACTGCTCCATGATATGACAATGTCCATGTTAGTCTATCCTCCATCAATGGTGGACATGAAGGTATAGTTGGTATGACTGCTCCATGATATGACAATGTCCATGTTAGTCTATCCTCCATCAATGGTGGACATGAAGGTATGGTTGGTATGACTGCTCCATGATATGACAATGCCCATGTTAGTCTATCCTCCATCAATGGTGGACATGAAGGTATGATTGGTATGACTGCTCCCTGATATGACATTTATGGTACAATGTCCATGTTAGTCTATCCTCCATCAATAGTGGACATCAATGGAACAATGTCCATGCTAGTCTATCCTCCATCAATGGTGGACATGAAGGTATGGTTGGTATGACTGCTCCATGATATGACAGTAATGGGACAATGTCCATGTTAGTCTATCCTCCATCAATGGTTGATATGAAGGTATGGTTGGTATGACTGCTCCATGATATGACAGTAATGGGACAATGTCCATGTTAGTCTATCCTCTATCAATGGTGGACATGAAGGTATGGTTGGTATGACTGCTCCATGATATGACAGTAATGGGACAATGTCCATGTTAGTCTATCCTCCATCAATGGTTGATATGAAGGTATGGTTGGTATGACTGCTCCATGATACGACATTAATGGTACAATGTCCATGTTAGTCTATCCTCCATCAATGGTGGACATGAAGGTATGGTTGGTATGACTGCTCCATGATATGACAGTAATGGGAGGGAGGGGATTTGGCTTAATGTCACACTCAAGTTTGTTTCACTCATATGGTCAGGGATTCATAGAAGTCCAAAATGTTGCCACCGGATACTGAAATTTCAGTATTTTTTTTACCTCAATTGAGTTTTTATCAGTTTTTGCCACCGGCGTCCTGATTGCTATTTACTTTTTTTGTGTTTTTGCCGCCGCCATATGTAATGGTTCTGAGAAAGAGTTTAAAGCTTAGAATAAAGTAATATAACATCAAATTTGACATAATCATTGAACTGTCTTAATTTATTTGAAGAAGAATAGAATATTCCATCACCACAAAGTCAGCTTCCTAGGGGTGCAGTCTATCAGAGATGGCTCAATTCCCATCTCCTACCGACAACTGCACCCCAATTAATAGCATTGTTTCAGTTATGAAAATATTTTTTGTCAATTTAAATAATCCATATCCTTCCTAATTTGGAATGAACAAGATCTGAATTGCGATATTTAATCCCAATCAGGGGTTTCCCTAAAATGTTGAACAGGCCTCGAAATAAGACAGCACGGGGTGATCAAAAAATTGATCCCCTGATTTTTGGTCCAGGTGATCGATTTTTTTTATCTCCTAGTAGATCAACCAGGTAGCCTAACCAATCGATCACCTGAATCGACCACCTAAAACTAGAGATTTCATGTTGTATGAATGGATTGGTTTTTCTTAAGTGGAATTGTGCAAAATGACTCCATGTGCATGACAATTTACTAAATTCATTTCAGGAAATATATCCAAGATAAAACTTGACATTTTAAGAACGTGTTTTACTCCTTCCTGACTCAGACTGTCTCTTAACCCTACTAGTAGTAGTGCTGTCGATTTCCGAGTGCCAGGCTGTCAAGCAGTGTTGAACCTTTCAAAATGGGTTCAAAAACGGTGTCTGTCGAGTCGTTGGAATCGACAAATAAAATGAAATAATGGATGGTATTTGATGCACGATACATTAATTTGAAATCCTGAACATACATTCGGAACATATTTGGCATTTTACAGCTTTAGAAATATTTAGGAAACGCAATTTGGCAAAAATATTGTACCGTAAATCTCGCGTAAGAAATTTTATCACTTTCAGATTACTACTTCATTCCGACTAAATAACTTGTCTACAATCCCGACTAAATAACTTGTCTACAATCTTATAGATGTCATGATATGTATTCCTGGTTACACTTAGGATAAAGAATACTGAAAATTTATTAAACATTCGGTAAAAATCCTGTTGTTTACGCGACGCGTGGTTTCGGTGAGCGAAGCCAAACACCATTGTGATTCTGTCGAATTCGGCGCATGCGTCAGGCGTTATTTTATGGTTGACCAATCAGTAAGTCGGGTTACGTCAGGTTATCAGGTTTTCGTGGGTCAATGAAAAGACTTTAAAACACATGACCATTTTATCCAATAACATCGACGTATTTCTACTACGTGACCCAAATCCCAGTGTGTAAATGGAAACACGAGTTGTTGCCCTTCAATTTTTTTATCTCGAGTCGAACGTGGAGAATGTGTTCCTGTTCCTGTAAACCGAACTTTTCTCAATAAATGACGCGCGTACGTCTAAAAAAATTTTTAAACGGAGTTGTTGGTCGAATTACGAGTTTTAGCATTCACTGGAATTGAGTTTATAGCTGAGAAATTGAATATTTACTGTGTTAAACGCACACACTTCAGTTTTTTTACAGTCCGAATTGAGTTTCCTAGTGAATTTTGCCACCGAATACCGGTGGCAAAAACCGACGTGTATGAATCCCTGATGGTGACAGTGAGTTTGGTTGGTGGAGGAAGCCGGAGTACCCGGAGAGAACCACCGCCATTCGGCAAGTAACTGACAAACTTTCACACATGGACCAGCTGGGGTCGAACCCGTGCCGGTTCAGCGGTGCGAGGCTAGCGGTCACCAGCGAAGCGCCTTAGACCACTCGGCCACCGAGGGCCCCGACAGTAATGGGACAATGTCCATGTTAGTATATCCTCTATCAATGGTGGACATGAAGGTATGATTGATATGACTGCTCCATGATATGACAGTAATGGGACAATGTCCATGTTAGTCTATCCTCCATCAATGGTGGACATAAAGGTATGGTTGGTATGACTGCTCCATGATATGACAATGTCCATGTTAGTCTATCCTCCATCAATGGTGGACATGAAGTTTAGTTTGGTATTATACATGTACATTATTGTATTCATTTCACCAAACTAAGATGACAATTTCTGATACTGACAACACCTAACATCTGTAGAAGATGCCGGTCATCAGATCCACAAACATTCTGTGAACCAGTAGAATAATATCTCCTGGCAACAATTAACCTGGTCCATTTCAACCCGCCAAATTCCTTCAATTCCCGCCTGAGGACAGACTGAAATTGTTTGCAATCATTACCGAGTCTCTCTTTTGATACCAGTATGGTAGAGTACTTGGACCAATAAAGTCTACTTCAAACTACCAGGAGAAACTGAATCCTATTTGTGGAGGAACCCAAAGTAATTCCTATCCCCAGGGGAAGAACAAATTGTGCTGAGTTGGATGCTTTAGAAAATGTGTAAGAGCATCCTACCCTAGACAGTCCAAGAGACAATTCTAATCCATCTCCAAGCAGAAAAGAATAAAAGACCCCCAGGGTGAAAGGTTGTTTCTTTGATTCTGAAGAACTGGAACAAAGAAGAGCAGTTTATTAGTGTCTTCTACTGGCCTTCCCAAATACAGGACTGGTCTTCCTCAAACCTATCTGGATAAACTTAGAAGACTTCAGAGTACCACTCTAGAATTATGTAATTTCATTGGCCTCAAGCTGCATGGGGTATGGAGGATTGGTAGACATCACTTCAATCCACTTTGACAAATTCTAGAGAAGCCATATCTACCAGACCTTGGCCACACAATAGGGGGCTTTCAACTGATATGCTGAGGCTGAGTAATTAACTATAACTTTGTGTAAACAATTTTCAGTACTTTCAAAGGACTTCTAGATAAGAGAGAGTAAAACTGCCCAGCTAAGAAATTGGAGTGCTGATGGACAGAACCAGGCAAAATGGGAATAAATTACCCAGACACTGTAATACATAATTTTGACCAATCTCCTTAACAGGTGCAGTGAAGACAGATAATACATTCACCAACAAGAGGCAGCTGACAGGAGAATGTAATAAGTCAGTTATCTTCCAGTCCCACCAACCAAAAACACAAAGTTTTTAGGTAGAATTGAAGGAATGTTTTAAGAATAATTAAAACAAAGTTGAGTAATAATGTTCTCCTGTATGGAATGTATTCTCTTGGCTTCAATAGATGTTATTTATAAAATCTGATATAACAATTGGTCAGCAGCAGTAAAAATACAGATATGCTACATGTTGTTCTTCATGAACACTTATCTTTCAAACAAATCTCTGCAAAAGAACAGACAATTCTAAAATTACAGGAACAAATCAAATCTTGATAGACATTTGTCACATTGCACTTTCACTGTACATGTAGTTAACAGCTCTGCTCAAGTAACATTATATTTGGACATTCCAAAAGTCGCTCTGACAGTAATGTACCCTTCCGGGCAATGGGATAGCAGAGTATTCTAGTCACCAATGTGCAGGTGTGAAAACACTGGGTGATCTGGACACCAGCAGTTTGGGAGATGGTAGCTATCTCCACTCGGGCACCATGCTGTTCACAATGAGCATCTCTGTTCTGTGTCTAAACAGTAGCAGGAGTGCCAAATTAATAGTGTAAACATAGGATGGGTTACTTCCCCTTTTAAACATACACTCGAGTGCATCTTTGTAAGGATTTCCACCAATCTTGTCACATATCACCCAAGTCTGTATCTCATCTGACTGCTCACTTATTTGCTAACCATAATCAGGGAAGCCAAATTGGTTTTACTGTTTTCTTAACCCTGTTGCAATGTCAACTGTGAATGGGCCCAAGGGGGATAACTGGATCTTTATCTGAGAAAGAGGAAATCGCATAAATTAAGATAGCTGCAAACTACTCTCTGGTGACCAAATCTCATTTGTTGGTCACAGTTTGGTCAGTGAAGTTGACTAGTTTGGCAAGAATGTAGTTTCTTTGACAGGCATTTAGAAGTCGGTAAACAAAAGGCTATTCTATGAATAACAACTTCTTTATTGCCGTGAAGCCGAGGTTTTGTTGGAGATACTTCCAACTTTTTCAAAGCAAATGAAAAGCATTAGCTTTGAGAAAGTTGGAAGTATCTCCAACAAAACGTCAGCTGATAGCAATGAAGAAGTTGTGAAGTCTAGGGTATCGCTGGAGATACTTCCAACTTTTTCAAAGCAAATGAAAAGTATTAGCTTTGAAAAAGTTGGAAGTATCTCCAACGAAACGTCAGCTCCACAGCAATAAAGAAGTTGTTATCCATAGAATAGCCTTGTGTTAAGAATGTACAGTGAAGTCTGTGTTAACCGACCCTCGCGTTGGACCAGATTATATTGTCGGTTTTGACAAGTTTCTGGCTTATCAAGGTTCAGAATACTTTAAATTTAAGTATTGGGACCATAAATAATGCTGGTTTTTAGAGGTTGGTCAGTTTATCCAGGTGTTGGTATTCACAGGTTTCACTGTACTAGTATGTGATGAATCTCCATGTAGTTCTAGCTTCTTGAAGATGATACAAGTTTGTCCATGATATATATCACTGGGACACAGACTTGCAGCCATGCAGTCTGAAAACAGCGCCTTTAAGAGTGGGGGTGTAACAACAGCCTAATTCTACATCTGAGCATGGCACATTCTAGGTAAATGGACAACCATGTACCTGCTAAATTTTCTGCATATGATCCCCCAAGTATTGTACCTGTCTTTCTTCATCATCAAGCTGCTCTCTTATCATAGTTCTGCTATGACCCTGTAATCTAAACACTGGAGTCACACTTCATTGGTGTAGGCATAGTGTTGGTGACCTATGACCTGGACAACAAGAGCTTGTCACCCATCTGAGGTAGGAGGTCACACAGCCTTGGTGATAATGTGGTACAATCTACCAAGGTGATGACAAGAGGAGGTAACTCTATCTATCCACACAAGGCCATAGTTCTGCTCCAGGAATTCCTTCTCATTCCTCTGCTCAATAATAAATAAATTGCATTAAAAAATTCCAACCATGCCCTAGCTAGTGGCAAGATTTTTCAGGAAACAATTGGTGCCCAGACTGTGAAATTTTATCCTCGAATCCTTCACTTCTCAATTCCTTGATGATGTAATTATGGGTTCAATTGTTGCTAATTGCTTCTTTTTACCTGTATCTAGACTAAGTACTATTGAGTTCACAGAGACACTCTGCAAGCTTACACTGTTTGACAGTTTTTTATACGCCCGCCCAAAAGGCGGACGTATTATGTGATGGCGGTTTCTGTCCGTCCGTCTGTCCGGTTCTCGTGTCCGGTCTATATCTGGGACAATTTCCTATCCACAGCTCCAGTTTTTGGTGAGTGGATACCCTACGGGGAGACGATGTGTCGCGTACCAAAATGAAGGTCGAGGTCACAGGTCAAAGGTCACGGGCCTAAAAAACAGGAAATCACTGAAGTGTTAGTGTCCGGTCTATATCTGTGAACGTTTTCTATCCACAGTTGCAATTTTTTGTGAGTGGATACGCCAGGTGGAGACGATGTGTCGCGTACCAAAATTGAGGTCGAGGTCAGAGGTCAAAGGTCACTGTTGCCAAAAATCAGGAAATCATTGATCGTTGACAGTTTTCTATCTACAGTTCTAATTTTTGGTGAGTGGATGCCCTAGGGGAGGGACGATGTGTTGCATATTAAGTGTAGGTCAAGGTCAGAGGTCAAAGGTCAGTGTGATTGAAAAATCAGGAAATCGTTAAAAATTTCTAATTTTTTGTGAGTGGATTCAATAGGCGGAAATGAAGTGATGCATACCAAAAATTAGGTCAAGGTCAAAGGTCACTGACCCCAAAATTAGGAAATTATTAAAAATAACATTTTTTGTGTCAGTAGATACATTAGGGGGACACAATGTGTCACATACCAAAATGTAGGTCAAGGTCAAAGGTCAAGGTCACTGTGACCCCAAAATCGTGAAATTGTTAAAAATCATGATTTTTTGTGTCCATTGAGAATTTGAGGGGAGACGGTTTGTCATGTACCAAAATTTAGGCCAAGGTCAAAGGTCAAGGTCACTGTGACCCCAAAATCAGGAAGTCATTAAAAATCATGATTTTTTGTGTGCATTGACAGATTGAGAGAAGACGATGTGTTGTGTACCAAAACTGAGGTCAAGGTCAAAGGTCAAGGCCACTGTGACCCCAAAATCAAGAAATCATTAAAAGTCACATTTTCATATGCCTGTTGAAGACGAGGTCGTGTATTGCGATGTTGCGTTCTGTCCATTCATCCATTAACATTTGTTGTCCATGCGATAGCTCTGGTTTCAAGGTATGGATTGGTACCAAACTTTGAGTATACCTTACTCGCATGGCAAAGTGGAGCCATACATATGACATCAATTTGTCAAAGGTCTAGGTTGCAGTCCCCCAAAACTGAATCAAGCTTAGCTGACTAAATGTGTTGGAATATTGTTGGAATATTCGAAGTTCTTTCCCCTGCATTTATATGGTATTGCCCTGTGGAGTTGTCTCCCATGTTTGAAACGCTTCATTTAGTTAAACTGTTGTGAAATAAAAACCATACATTTACTAATTTAACGGGGAGAGGAATCCTTTATGAACTTCACACCTGTTTATTAACTCAAGAACAAAGGTTTACTTCATCACTTTCTTCTTCCTTCATGAAAAATTCTCTCGTCTGAAAGAAATCCATTTGCGGGAAAACTACTATTTTCTTGTGTTTGACTATTGTCGATTTCAGTGTGGGATATGCGAGCTCTCAGCTCTTGCTTCAAGGTCAACCGGTTACCAAGAGTTAAGCTCATTTTAGTTTATCATTCAATATAAGATGTGATATACGTTACATTCTCATAAGCAAAAAATTGTAGACCTTTCTCTGGATTGCTAGATCAATTGGAATCAAGGCTATTAAACAACCTTGAAATTTGAACCAATGTAATTCCAGATATACGGGCGTATATTGGGCTCTTGTTTTAGTCAGGGTTCCTACTCCAGTGGCATAGCCACCTTTAGCAAAGTGTTTTGTGATTTAATTCTCAAGATGGAAAGTATGACCACCTCTACAAATCATTTAACACCATTTGGCTTATATTACACGCTTGGTTGGCATTGGAAATTTTACAAGAATTTCAGGTTTTTTAGAATTTCAAACAGCCTAGGGAACAAAGAAAACAAAAATTCAACTCTCCATAGACAAGTATTCAAGG
Source organism: Hanleya hanleyi (assembly GCA_036873755.1). Classification (NCBI taxonomy): domain Eukaryota; kingdom Metazoa; phylum Mollusca; class Polyplacophora; order Lepidopleurida; family Hanleyidae; genus Hanleya; species Hanleya hanleyi. The sequence continues at coordinate 54,023 of JAVTVY010015862.1, forward strand.
CGTGTGATTTTCAATTCCTGATGAGTTGATTGTGAATATATAACAAATATCAATAATCTCTGTGCTGTTGATAACACGGACTGTTAATCAACTGTAGGCCTACACATTTATATAACAGGGCTCAAAATTACTACCAATTTGCAGGAGATATCTGGTAAACATTCAGCTTCACAAAAAGACTGAGCCCTTTAGGGTGGCATATATTTGAGGTTGCACATCATTGGCAATGCACATCATAATTTGAAATAATACCAAAGTACTGAATAGACAAGGATGATTATAGGTGAAGGCAGCAGTACATTTGTTGTGTTAGAGTCATCTGTAGACCGGATGACGTCTGCTTGTACCCAGATAATTGCAGCAATGCTAAAATGAGGCAGCAGATGATTGTATGTAAAATATGGCAACAGTCCATTGTAGCTAGCATTTCTTGAGGCAACAGTGCATTTGGTGATTTATTGGATCCAATCAGTTAGAGCGGACTGTACTGTAGGCCTTCAATGGACTGTCACTTCATCCTTGTGTAATACAATGGACTGCTGCAGTACCACACCGACACAAAACAAACACATATTTATTCATATTTTGTAGTTCAATATACATGAATGAACTGGATGGTAATTGAGAGATAATTGGATCAGTGATATTGCCGACAAGAAGTAAGTTCCCAAGTGCTTGTTATGTACAGTTTAATCCATGAAAGCACCCCATTTTGTCATTATATTTTTCCATGGTACTGTACTGTACTATAGACATACAATGGATTGCTGCTCACACAGATCAACTGGAACAATGCGACAAAGTGTGTAAAATCTTTGTTACCCCGAGGGTAGTGGATGAGTTCAATAAGTGTAAACATCTGGAATATATGAGGGTTTGGCGAGTCGGGCGGGCAGGAGACATAGGGTTATGCCGAGAAGTCCAAAACTTTAACATTTACTTGGTCCTGTAGTCCTAGGGGTGGGGACATGCTCCCCAAGGGTAGTGGATGGGTTCAATAAGTTTAGCCTGATGTGAGCATCTGAAAGTTTTGAGGGTTCTGGGGTCGGGCAGGCCTTGGGATCAAACTTTAACATTTACCTGGACCTGCGGATAAATAGACAGACAGATACACAGACATCATTGTGACACCTATATATATCGAGCTTTCCGCAGCGAAAGCTACGGGTTCGATAAAAATTGTCATGTCCTGTAGCTTTTAAGATAATTTACATACATTTCAGTTGGATGCAGGATAATTTTTACAAAATTTCCTGTTGGTGCCTGGGGTGCATTTTGACTCCTGCACAATCCCAAAGAATGGGGCCTTCAGCTCTTAGCAATGGATGCAGAAACAAGAGTTATAGATTTTTCCATGCACATGGTGGTGATCATGAAGTGATTTGGAGAAATTATGATTTGGTATCGTGTGATGCCTGCCACGGAGGATCATTTTGAACAAGGAATGATTTTTGAAAGAGAAAGAATAATTATTTCTCATCTGGAATCAAACCCATGACCTGTCTGACAGCAGTCAACAACATGCAGATCAATATATTAGGACTAATGTTCGATAAATGTTCTTCTCATTTGGTCATCGTTCTAAGATCCATCATTGCTGCGAACTTCAAATGCTGGCTAATCAATGCTTTTTGATTATTGGTGGAAAACATTTGCATGAAAACATACATGGTCAACCCGCACCCCATCAAATATTTCACTAGCAGAAGAGCTTACTGTTCATAACTCCATCATGATGTCACCTCATGACACTTGCATACATGTTTTTCCACAGATCTCTAATTGACTATGGGGACATTGGGTAAAACTGTCAGGATATACCCAGTTGATGATAAAAATAATGATGACCGATTCCTGAACAGGCATAATGAAGGGTGACTGTCTTTGTATTAATTTTTCAGTCTCTATTCCTAAAATTTACAATACTGGTTCTTTTCCATTAAGGTGCAGGAATGGCTATTATTGTCTCGCATGCTATTTAGCAGATCTGCTACTTCGCAAATAATTTCTAAAATCAGTGATATTTAGAAAGGGGTGTGCTACTTTGAAGATAATTTCTAGGATTACTACTTGCCTGTTCCCAAAGGAAATATATTGTATAATTAGCACAAATGCTAAATATTGAATATTTCTTTCTAAATTGCAGCCAGAAGAAATATTCAATATTTATGATAACTCGCAAACGCAAATTGTCGGACTGCCTCTCCTGAAAGAAAATATATTGTATAATTAGCACAAATGCTAAATATTGAATATTTCTTCTAAATTGCAGCCATGATAAATATTGAATATTTCTTCTAAATCGCAGCTCCAAATTGTCTGATTGTCCCTCCTTAAAGAAAATATATTGTATTATTATATTTATTAGAGTGTCTCACTATATAAATTGTAATGAGATAAAACTGCATATTCCGCGGTCACGTGGGTGTATATTGCCCGCTGAAATTGCATATTCCATCCCTCATGGAATATACACCACAGAGGTCGCCCCGTTCTCTCGCTCGCGTTGCAAACATGACCACGGAGCAGTTCGTCGAGCTGGTTTTAGCTGCAGAATGCAGCAGAAATAAAATCGGAAGTAGAATCGTACCCAAGCACATTATTGGAGTAACTAACAAGCGTCATCGAACAACTATACGTGCGTTGCGAGATCTACACGATAGTATTGAAGCAGCTTCGAATCAGTGGAATCTCGTGCATGATAAATTATGTTGCAAGCGATTGCCCACTGAAAACAACCAACTCAGAAGGATTGCGCTCTTGCAAAATATAATATCAAACAATATTTTGCTCGAGAGATGATAGATTAGCACAGAGTTAAGTTGATAAATATAATAATGAAATTATTGCCTTGTTGTGAGGGGAATATGCAGTTTTGTTGCCCCTCGGCTGTGCATATTGCCCTCGCCTGCGGCTCGGGCAATATGCACATCCTCGGGGCAACAAAACTGCATATTCCCCTCAAAACAAGTCAATATTTTCATATAATTAGCACAAATGCTAGATATTTTCAATCTTGCATGGGCTGGTGAATAAGGAGGTTTAAGGCAGTCCTACACCTTATTTGCTGATCTGTGCAACTCCTCTGACAATAACAGGGATTATTCTATCGTTCTTCCTGGTTAAACAACACGTATGCGCTACTATGTAAGGATTTTTAAGACAGTCGCAAGTACATTTTCATTTGTGGTCTGTGCAACTCCACTCAGACAATAACAGATTATTCTATCGTTCTTCCTGGTTAAACAACACGCATGTGATTCTAAAGAAACAAAACGCCAAAAACAACATCTTCCTTTGGTACTTGATTGCAACAATCAAATTGTATTCTAATTAGATGATATTATTAAGGTGCTTTCTCCGACACGGTGTTACAGATATTTTAATGCGAATCTCTTCTAATTAGAGTAGATTATAAAAGTGCTAAATATTAGATATATTGTCTTTTCTCCGAAAAGACTCTTGTGGATATTTAACTGCGAATCTCTTCTATTTAGTATAGATTATAAAAGTGCTAAATATTGAATATATTGTCTTTCCCAGACGCCAGCTACATATTTAAGTGCTAATCTTTTCTAATTATATGATATTATAAAGGTGCTAAATATTGAATATATTGTCTTTTCCCAGACGCCAGATAGATATTTAACTGCGAATCTCTTCTAATTAGATGATATTATCAAAGTGCTAAATATTCAATATATTGTCTGTTCTCAAACGTCACCTACATAATTAAATGCGAATATATTCTAATTAGATGATATTATAAAGGTGCTAAATATTGAATATATTGTTCTTTCTCCGACACGGTGTTACAGATATTTTAATGCGAATCTCTTCGAATTAGATTAGATTATAAAAGTGCTAAATATTGAATATATTGTCATTTCTCCAAAAAGGCTCTTGTGGAAATTTAACTGCGAATGTCTTCTATTTAGTATAGATTATAAAAGTGCTAAATATTGAATATATGATCTTTTCCCAGACGCCAGCTACATATATATCAACTTGCGAATCTTTTCTAACTACATGATATTATAAAGGTGCTAAATATTGAATATATTGTCTTTCTGAGACGCCAGCTAGATATTTAACTGCGAATCTCTTCTAATTAGATGATATTATCAAAGTGCTAAATATTCAATATATTGTCTGTTCTCAGACGTCAGCTACATATTTATGTGCGAATCTATTCTAATTAGATACTATTATAAACATGCAAAATATTGAATATATTGTCCTTTCTCTGACACAGTGCTACAGATATTTTAATGCGAATATATATCTAATTAGACTAGATTATAAATATTGAATATAGATTGTATTAAAGTAACCCACTTTTCTGCCTACTGCGAAGTTTAGCAAAAATATCTGCACAATATTGCCAAGTACGCTATTTAGCACCATGTTAAAGCATAGGAAATTTGAAAAGTATCTAAAAAAAAGCCAATCCTGCACCTAACTCTTCTTTTCCGGACCAGGTATTGTAGGAACTGTAAGTGGAGAGGGCTTTTCAATAGTCACTCGCGGTAACAGGAACTATAATTATTAAGCAGTTATTAGTTGTAACATTCAACACTACCATTTTCTCATCTTCTATCCAAAATATAGTGTCACCCTGCAGGGGTTTTTTTAGACAAAAATTTTTCATCTACTCAATTTCAAATATTGTAAAACTCAATTTTTTTGCGCGCCGTTGGCGCGCATATTAATGTCACTAAACTCAATTTTTCTACTTTTTCATGTAAAAATTGATGAAACTCAATTTTTTTGCCTTTTTCATCAAAAAAATTATAAAACTCAATTTTTTTGCCTTTTTCATCGAAAAAATGATACAACTTGCTCTTGTTTTATTTTTATTCTTTATTATTTTACCCCTAAGCCAAGGTCATTGTTTTCATTGAACGACCTCCGTTGAATGGTGATGGAGCACTGCGATCACATACATCTCATGATCTCCCCTCAGCCCCCCCCCTTTTTGATTTTAGCCCTGCGAATTTTGTAACATGAATTGAACTGACACATCACAGAACCAAGAGTTTATTTTCCATTGTAAGTGCATTGAATTTATAACATTTATTCGCACCTTCCAATATGCCGTTGTGTTTATTTGTCAGTACTTCCAAACTGATTATTTGCCTTCATTATGGCAGAACAACAGGTGACTGTCACAGGAGCAATAATGCGTTAATTTCGCGGCAGAAATAAAAGCATGATGAACGATTTTAACAGAAGTTGCTCTCAAGCATTCGTGTATTACAATAATTTATTCGTTAGTTTTGGAGTCTTAAACGAAAACTTCTCAATTTACCGTAACAACAAGGCCAGGGCAGAGGTTGCATGTTGCTTGTTTTCCACCACAAAACACAGGGCGAGGCACTTCACTTCGACGTGAAGCAGGTATTATACGCGTTCAAACAAAATTCCATCAGATCAAAGAAGTTGAAAAGTATGACAAATATATTTTTTGTAGTTTGTGTTCTTGTTGAGAGTTTCTCGCTTACGACTGTCAAGCGTGTCCCACGTGTTGAGCTGAAGAAAATGGCGCTGAATTGCCTCCCTTGTCATAAGATTTAATAACGTAAAACGTATCGTATGATATTACGACATTGAAGGGGCGCTGCAGTCAACGTCAAGAAAAATAATCTCCGCGAAAGCTTCTTGAGTGGGTTTCATTTTCACTGGATATCCCAGACGAGACGCGGTGTCTGTGGCTAAACAAACATATGAAAAAACCGGGAAGTGGCAGAGATGACATGAAGAGTGGCTCTCCTACGGACATTTATTGGCATAGAGACGAAGGTGACATGAACAACAACAACAACCTTGTGTTGTGAACTTTCGGTTCCGATAACTTTCCCGTGATCGGGGCATTTTTGTTCGGCCCGGTCTTACATAAACTCAATCTTTTATGAAAAAAACTCAATTTTTTCCGCGCCTATGGCGCGCACTTCCCCCAAAAAACCAGAAAACTGAATTTTTAGCCCAAAACTCAATTTTGAAAAAATCGCAAAAACTCAATTCAAATTCGTTTTCATCGGGACTACCACGATGAAAAACTGTCTAGAAAAACCCCTGCCCTGGACTTTCTTTTCTTAACTTTATCATAAAATGTAGAAGACCCTGAAATTCTTTTTTCCTGGCACTAGCAGAGGCCTGAGAATCTGGAAGTAATAGATGTTATATTGTACAGCTCTGAATACTTCCTTTGATACCCTTAGTCTTCCACTTGAACCCGAAAGTTTATGTTTACAGCACATGTTTCTTGAATTCCATGGACAGCAAGCTTTAAATGAAGCTTGATTATTGGTGGACATCCTGTGAATTACCCACACTTATTGGGCCCTAATTAAGCAAGTACTTGTTAATTATCTCTCTAAACAGAGTGGATTGGATCAGGCCCTGGGTACAACCCATTTACACCAGCTTCTCAACTTGAGGCTCTTACTGGCCAATCACTGGCATCCTACAATTCTGCCTGGCAATATTGCTGTAAGATAACACCTCTTACAGATGTTGGTCCCTTAAGATTAATGGGTTATTTCTGAAGCATGGATTCAAATTTAAGGGGGCTGTGGTAGCTGGTCCAGGCAGACCAAGCTCCTGTGGCAACACTTTCCCACACTCCTAATTACCCCTGTTGGCTTTTAATAGCAGCTTGCCACCAGATAAAAGTGACATCAGATCTTAAGTGATAAACACACTTTTCATCAGTACCCATCAGTCCTTGACTCCCTCTCTCTCAGTCTCTCAGTAGTGGGGAGCTATCAGGAGGCAGGACTGGGGGTAGTTTAGACATGATCTCACCAGCAAATGGATCACTATCTATCATCTTCAGAGCCCATTACAGCATGCTATTATAGGCTTCTCAACTTTCACACATTGCAAACTTTAGGCTCAACTATTGGGCCATATTATAAGGCCATCTAAATCATAAGCAATTAACCTCAAACTGTATTATGTAGTTCAGTAGAGGAACCCTGCTAGTAAACAAGCAATCTCTGGTTTCTATCACCATTGGCTTGCATCAACAAGATCATTTTTTGTCTGATCTTATCTCTCAGTAAAACCATCCATCCATGCATCTTGGGAAATATCCTGGACATTTCTATCTTTTTTCCTTAACTTCATAGGTTTCCATGAGAACTTGCCAGAAAGGACAATTTTTGATCAAAATGAATATGTTTACATATATTATACCTTTTCCTGAAGTCTGAATCAGAATTGAGTAATTCTATACTCAAAGGCCAATCTTTTTTAGGGAGAGATGCAAAGGTGTTCAATTTTATATTTTTTATGGGTTAATTGATGATGGAAATATCAGTTGCATTATTTCATCGGATTAATTTGAAGTATATCGTCTTACTATGAGCTTTTAAAACTTGCCCCAAAGTTGGCATCTAATCCCTGTCAAATTTACATGTTATACTCTGTAAGGTTCAGTCTCAGGGTGCCTGGTCGGATGTGATGTTACACTCTGTAATGTGCAGTCTCAGGGTGCCTGGTCTGATGTGATGTTACACCCTGTAATGTTGCAGTCCCAGGGTGCCTGGTCTGATGTGATGTTACACTCTGTAATGTTCAGTCTCAGGGTGCCTGGTCTGATGTGACGTTACACTCTGTAATGTTCAGTCCCAGGGTGCCTGGTCTGATGTGATGTTACACTCTGTAATGTTCAGTCTCAGGGTGCCTGGTCTGATGTAATGTTACACCCTGTAATGCTCAGTCCCAGGGTGCCTGGTCTGATGTGATGTTACACTCTGTAATGGTGAGTCTCCGGGTGCCTGGTCTGATGTGATGTTACACTCTGTAATGTTCAGTCTCAGGGTGCCTGGTCTGATGTGATGTTACACCCTGTAATGTTCAGTCCCAGGGTGCCTGGTCTGATGTGATGTTACACTCTGTAATGGTGAGTCTCCGGGTGCCTGGTATGATGTGATGTTACACCCTGTAATGTTCAGTCTCAGGGTGCCTGTCTGATGTGATGTTACACCCTGTAATGTTCAGTCTCAGGGTGCCTGTCTGATGTGATGCTACACCCTGCAATGTTCAGTCTCAGGGTGCCTGTCTGATGTGATGTTACACCCTGTAATGGTGAGTCTCCGGGTGCCTGGTCTGATGTGATGTTACACCCTGTAATGTTCAGTCTCAGGGTGCCTGGTCTGATGTGACGTTACACTCGGTAATGTTCAGTCTCAGGGTGCCTGGTCTGATGTGATGTTACACCCTGTAATGTTCAGTCTCAGGGTGCCTGGTCTGATGTGATGTTACACCCTGTAATGTTCAGTCTCAGGGTGCCTGGTCTGATGTGATGTTACACCCTGTAATGTTCAGTCTCAGGGTGCCTGGTCTGATGTGATGTGATGTTAGTCACTCTGTGTGATGTTATGTTCAGTCTCAGGGTGCCTGGTCTGATGTAATGTTACACCCTGTAATGCTCAGTCCCAGGGTGCCTGGTCTGATGTGACGTTACACTCTGTAATGGTGAGTCTCCGGGTGCCTGGTCTGATGTGATGTTACACTCTGTAATGTTCAGTCTCAGGGTGCCTGGTCTGATGTGATGTTACACTCTGTAATGTTCAGTCTCAGGGTGCCTGGTCTGATGTGATGTTACACTCTGTAATGTTCAGTCTCAGGGTGCCTGGTCTGATGTGATGTTACACTCTGTAATGGTGAGTCTCCGGGTGCCTGGTCTGATGTGATGTTACACCTGTAATGTGATGCAGTCAGTCAGGGTGCCTGGTCTGATGTGATGTTACACCCTGTAATGTTCAGTCTCAGGGTGCCTGGTCTGATGTGATGTGATGTTACACTCTGTAATGTTCAGTCTCAGGGTGCCTGGTCTGATGTGATGTTACACTTTGTAATGTTCAGTTTCAGGGTGCCTGGTCTGACATGATGTTACACTCTGTAATGTTCAGTCTCAGCGTGCCTGTCTGATGTGATGCTACACTCTGTAATGTTCAGTCTCAGGGTGCCTGGTCGGATGTGACGTTACACTCTGTAATGTTCAGTTCCAGGGTGCCTGGTCTGATGTGATGTTACACTCTGTAATGGCGAGTCTTCGGGTGCCTGGTCTGATGTGATGTTACAGTCTGTAATGTTCAGTCTCAGGGCGCCTGGTCGGTTGTGATGTTACACTCTGTAATGTTCAGTCTCAGGGTGCCTGGTCTGATGTGATGTTACACTCTGTAATGTT
>JAVTVY010015863.1:0-61922 GCA_036873755.1 Hanleya hanleyi
GGCCTGTGACAGTCTTGATATTCAATTGGACTAATTAATTAAGTTTCTGTATTTGCGTGTCACCTGCAAACTAAATACCTTGACACTATTTTCCATGCAGCGAGTCAATACCAAGACATTAACTATTTCATTCTTAGGAAATATCATCTCATCTGACAAGTTCAAACTTGCCTTTTCGAAGGTAATTTAAGTGGAAAATGTCAGGGCTAGTTCACTAAACAAGGTATGTGTGTAAGAGAATGATGTCGAATTCTCCTCTCCTGGAAATCAAGGCCCTAGCTTTTGACAACGAGGACAAATAGATCGCTTTTATGGTCAGCATCTGCTAATAAATGACGTCCTTCCATTCGTAAAACTGACAAAGTAACGTAAATTTTGTATAGAACCAGTAAATTCTAGCAGAAATGGTCTCTGACTTGAGAGAATGATGTCAAATGCAATATGTTTCTGCGCATTGTCTGCTGATACACATAAGTATTGAATTTTCGGAAGTGATTAATGCTATTCTAAAGGGATTCTGAGTGCGGAAGAGGACGGGAACATCAATACCAGCGAATCAAGGCCCTGGCTTGCGAGAATGAGGATAGAGAGGTTGTGTTCTGAAAGAGAATCATTCAAAATAGCTATTTGCCGAATGTCATGCAACCGAAAGTGCACAATATAACTGCACGACTGCGAGGTATTGTTCGCGCACAGGGGTGTCCAACTCGTTAAATACTACATAGTCATTTCTGTCTCTTCGAAGTGGGCTACCATTTGAAATTGTCCGGCAATGAGTGAGTCCATCTGAATCCTTTCGTCGGCAAAATAATCATTCAAGATTCAAGATTTTATTGTACAAACACCAGTCAAAGGCAGAGTACAAAATTTTAAGAGGAATACAACTAGAGAAAAAATGGAACAGTGACATGAATATTAATATTTATATATATGTTATATCTGAGAGATATGTTATATTTGAGTGTTACTGTTGATATTAGAACCTTGATTTTTAGGATTAAAGTGCATCAGGGGACTGTTGCCAGCATGTTTCGAGGGGACCTACTTTTGATGAAAATTTCTGGTGATTTTTGATTAAAATCACTGGTGATTCTAACTTGGGCCGTGCCCATCTTAAAATTGGCAGGATTTCAACTGGGGGTCCAAGAGTTCAGCGTGTGTCTGAGTCCTAATGCATACACTACTTCGTAGGTCCTCTGACGTTATTCACACTGGGCATGAAGGTGCATTAGGGGACTGTTGCCAGCATGTTTCGAGTGGACCTACTTTTGATGAAAATTTCTGGGGATTTTTGATTAAAATCACTGGTGATTCTAACCATCTTAATATTGGCAGGATTTCAACTGGGGGTCCAAAAGCACAGTGCGTGTCGGAGTCCTAACGCCTACCCTACTTCGTAGGTCCTTTGACGTTATTCACACTATTCTCATATATAATAATTAACGAAGCAATAATTCATTCCATCGAATATAGTTGCAAATGAATTTCAAACGCGCTTGAAGACAGTATTGTCATGTGAGATCGGAAGTTGAAAAGAAAAGTGTGGCAGAGATCACACTCTCTTAGCGCATGCGCATTTCAAAAAGTCACAAGAACAAGAACAACAAGAACAACAACGCGAGCCTCCCGTAGACCTGCGTGCCGCAGGTAAAAACCTAGGACATCAAACATGTGGGCGGCTCTGAGAACCGTGAATCATTTTTGCTACCATGGGAAGCTGTTGTTACAGAATCAACAATCAATTCGACTTTACCAACGGCCTTATTGTACAGCGTGTTGACTACCATTTGAACTTCACGGGTTACGTGACAGATTTGCGGGTTACGTGACATCTTTATGGGCTACGTGACAGATATACTGACTACGTGACAACTTTGTCGGCTACCTGACAACATTACAGGTTACGTGACAGCTTTACGTATTACTACAATCTACATATCCCACAAGGTATAGCACACATTTTTCAAATTTTCATGTGGAAATCCACAACGAACAAAAAGGAAGTGTACCACATCCACACGGACGATCGGTTCTCCGCCCTGTGTTTCTCTCTGTCTGCGAAATGAAAGTATGTGCCAGGGCATACATGTACATATTCAACAATAGCGGTCAAGTCACGTGCATGCCATGTGCCTGGCTGTAGCGTGGTTGTTAATCATGGAGTACCTAATCTCCAAACACACGAATGATGGAGAATCTCAACCAGACTTGTAAACCGCTCGGACATGTCGCTTAATTTAGCGACATGTCCGAAAGAGGAGCGGTTTATTAAGTCTGAGTTTTAATCAGATTGGATGGAGATCGTGCTGCCATATGTGCATGAAGGGGTAAGTGTGGAAGTCGGCCTTGAAAAAAATATCGTAAACAAATTCGGAAAAACGGACATTACACCAGTGAAACACTAGAAGTCTTTTTGGGAGCAAAATATAGGGTATGGGGATGCGATCGATCGGGTTGACGCCGTAGTGTACTACTGAACAGTCTCATGGCCGTTGGTTGACTTTGCACAGGCGCACTCATGAGGACGGCAGGTTATGGACGTTTTGGGTGATAGATGGGCTATACGGGGTAGGTTGGTCATACACATCTTCACATTTTTCAAGTTAAATACTACACTAACGTTCCGTCATTTACCTTGACTTACTGAATAGAGTAAACGGTTCAAATCGGGAAACGCACGTGATGCCATATAGCCAATCAAGATAGGAGCTTGCCAACACCGTGCAGCTAGGATTTTCTCTGATGTCTGCCCGCGTGATCTACAAATACGGCAAGTGGTGGGTGTATTGATGTTAATTCCCTTGGAATAGCCAATCAAATTTGAATTTTAAAGTGGTCATACATTGTACTTCCCCTAATATGGACCACGGAATATTTATAGCGCTATGACATCACCAGACCTGTATTCTGATCAGATAATGTGTTACGTTCAGCCAAGGCAACACGTGTAGTGTTAGACTTGGGTAAGCGAAGATGGGTCATACATGGTCCAAACGTATGGAGTGTGGTGTCGTCTTAGCGCTCTCATAGAGTAGACTATGACAAAACTTACCAACCAAACCGTCTGTGACAAAATTATCATTGATGGACAGGATTTATAATTGTTTGTAACAGTCGGCGTAAATAAGTCTACAAGCTAATGTTTTACCGTTTGTATCTACCCGATTCTAAATAAAATTTGACTTCATTTGATTTGACCAGACCAAAAACAAACTGAATTCAGTCCAGGTACTTCTCCAGTTCAACACTAAATACCATAGGAGAACATACACTCTCAGAAATATTCAGGGAATAATCCTGAATAGATCAGGCTGCACATCCACAACTCAATTTCAGGGATTTTGCCTGAAATCCAGTGATAATTTCCTGAATTTCAGAAAAAAAGATCTCTGAATGAGAGGATTTCCCCTGAAATTCAGGTAAATTTATCACCCTGATTAGTACGTTCCCGACCCTATTCAGGTACGTAAAATCCCCTAAAATTCAGGTAATTTAGCTTTAATTCATGGATGATAATATACCTGAATTTCAGGGAATTATCTCTGGATTTCAGGTAAAATCCCTGAAATTGAGTTGTGGATGTGCAGCCTGATCTATTCAGGATTATTCCCTGGATATTTCTGAGAGTGTACACCATGCACGGAGTTAATAACACACAGGACACAGAAAACCGAAATGCCACACATTACCAACTCTTAATAAAAAAAACTGAATACAAACTTGACATTACATCCACTCTATGATGGAAAATATAACTTCCTCAAAATTCTTCTAACCATGTCGCGTCATTCTGTTGAGTAACAATGGAGAAGTTTAATTAATAGACTCTCAGTTCAATTAGGTGTAGGAAATGCAATCACTTACATTCGCACGTGCCTAAATCAAGTGGAAAACTGTTGAGGGAGAATATCAATTATCAGTAAAACGGTGGACCACGAAGAAATATGAAAAAAGGAAATAAATAATGTACTTCACTTTGCAAATTAAGGTGGAAAATAACTACTCCACGATTCATATTAGAGGAGAAAATACAAAACATAGCCACACCACATTTCACACAGTTTCGCTACAATCACTAACTGTACCATATACAAACTGCAAAATGCGTTCCAATAAAATATACCTCAAAATATCCGATCCGAAAATCCGTTTCACAGAACTAATGCATAATGCATAGTTCGTGGAGTGAAAATTCGTAGAGTCAATAATTGTACTAATCCCCACAATAAAACTCGAATACCCCTTACTGCACCTACTGCACTTCTGAAATTTGCACCAAATATAACAATGAGAAAGAAAAGATCACCGGAACATATCCAGCTCCAGATTCTTGTCTAACATTCAATTTTAAAATAAATGGAAACATTATTAACAAAATAATAAGCTGAGCTCTGTAAACGCTTTTACCTAATGTTACGATGCTTGAACTAATAAAAGCATAGTGCTTGATATTTCAATTTATATTCTGTGAACATAATAAACATATCCAGGTCGGCTCCCCCAGTATAGCTAAGGGGTACAATGTGTTTAAGTCAAAGCGAGTTTAGATAGCTCGATATTGCATATGTTGTTGGAACCAGCAGGGACAATTTAGGCAACCTCTGCCAGAGAAGTGAATTGTTTTCAATATTTTTTCCAGTCTCTGTTGCGAGGAATAATTGAAGGCCAGTGGTGGGTTATTGGAGTATGATATGTGTTTGGTTCCGCTGCGAGTTTGATTTTAACTCAAGGCCTAATAAGGAGTTGCTAAGAGGGACTATTTGGGTGCCTGTGCACCGCTTTCTGAAAGCAGAGAAAAAAGTCAAAATTATGACGTCATTTGTGCGAGCGCGCATAACTCAAAATTTCGATGGGCGACCCCCGTCAAGAAGCCTGTCCGGTTGTAGCACTTGAATAAAGTTAGTCTAGACTTAATTAATCAATCGAGGAGATGCAATTACGTTAGCAGTTTTTAACATTGCCGCCAATGTAAATTTTAATAGTGATCTGGACCCAGCATCTCCCTGGTCGCAAACAAGGGGGAAGTACTCCCAGTTAATAGATATAGAGAGAAGAAATAGAGAAAAGACTGGGTGATTTGGTTAATGTTTGATGATATGGATGCTGATGTAAGGAAATATCATGTGGAATAGATATTTATTATCCGTGGCAATGTGTCATTTAGACGAGGGAGCATGTGAAGGGTAATGTGGGGGAACGTGTTTGCATGGCATACTGGCATATGACCAGTTCTATGATGTAGTGCCCAATCAAACCAAACCAATCCAAACCATATCCCCCTGACATAGTTCTCTTAATAGATAGTTCTCTCCAGTATACACTATGTTAGCGATATATTCCCCTAATATACAGTGGTCTTTTTAATAGAACGTAAGTTCTCTCTGGAATACCATGTATAGTTCTACCAGTGTTACCAGCTTTATTTTACGTCTTGAATTCGATTTATTTGACTAGACTGTTTCTTGTTTGCCGATAAACGTTTGAATAACATTGAGCTGAAACTGCACATATATATATATATCCAGGCTGTTTTAAGCAAAACTAATCGACATTTGAATAAAAGACGTTTAAACACGTTCGAGAAATTTGTCGAGTTTTGGTATACAAGATCTTACATTTAACATCATTTTTTGGTTTCGGATATTTCTTCACGACCAGCATGAATCTTCTATTTGTCATTATTTATCAAAATATCCAGTTTTAACACAAAGTTATTCCTTGTTGTCCCTGGGGACATGGGATATTGCAACATCATATGATCAATAACTTTTTTGCAAAAAAAATTATCTTGAAAATTATTTCAAACAAGTGATTATGAGAGCCTAGTTTATCATAATGCAAACCTGACTTAAAGATTTTTTGTCAAAAGTGAGATCTTGTGTAACAAACATTGAAGTTCAGACATGGTTTTATCCGGACAGTTTTGCATTGACATTGCAAAAGAAAAACAGCCTGAACAGATGTATAAATTTTCAGAATGATATAATTTGTTTATTACAAAATATTCAAAGTCTTACAAGGGGGACAGCAAAAACAACATGCTACCGGCCTGGCCCCTCAAAACTGATAAATGAGAATACATCTGATTTAGATGTATTAATATGTTTGTTATTCAGGTCTCGTTTTGTCTTGAATGGCATCGTCGTAGCGGAACGTTGTGTATTCGGCGAAAAAAATAAATGTAACGACCTATTTCTCGCATGAAAAAAAGCCAGGTCATTCTTTGCCCGGTGATCATACAATGAGGCCACAGGTAAAAGCCCTGCCACAGGTAGTCCCCATATCAAAGCATTCAACCCTGCAGATTGTTGCTCTCGTTGGACGAGCCTGTGAAAAGCTGGGTTGGACAGACGCCGGGGAGAAAGAACTCTAAAATTGCTCTACGTGATGTATTACATTGAATCGTCAGTGAGCTGTGGTCACAAACACGCACATAATTCAGTAGCCCAACAGTAACCCACAATTACCTGAACTGTCAATCGAGAGTGGGCCATAAACAGTACAGAGCGAGTGTCACACGGTGTCTGATGATCGCCCATACTACAGAATCACAGAGGTGTCTCAGCAATAGGCCTACAAGGTATACATGTACATCAATAACAACATTCCTGTAAAATGACAGGACTGGAGGCTCGGGGCCAATCTTTTAAGGTGAACACTTAGAATTTTGCAAATAAGAGCTGAATAATAATCTTATTGCCATTAGGTATATACACAGATATAGGACTGTGTCGTAGACTGTGTGAGAGACTTTATAAGATTGAGGAACAATGTCGACTGGGCAATATGTCTCTCTGGTGCTCGCCTTTATTTTCTGCCTGTCTGGAATCGCACTGATTGCCGTGAGTATTGGGACGGATTATTGGTACCAACAAACAGCTTCTAAGCTTACCGACAGGAACGACACAAGGTATGCCGTGAACACCTTACATTATGGCCTGTGGAGGAAGTGTTACGACATCGTCCCAACAGGTAAGTGTAACTAGATTATGTAATACAGGGTAACCCAGGTTATGTCACGTGCGCTGGCTAACCACCAGACTGATCGCGGCCTCCAAACCATACCTTGTTCTTGTAATGAACATTACAATCCAATCTATACCGTGTTCTTATAGCAAACGTTGCCCTCCAATCCACACCTTGTCCTTATTATAAACGTTATACTCCAATTCATATCTTGTTATTATATAAACGTTACACTTCAATCCAAACCTTGTTCTTGTAACAAAAGTCGAATTCAAACCTTGTTCTTCCAATCAATACCTTGTTATTATAATAAACGTTACATTCCAATCCATACCTTGTTCTTATAATAAACGTTACACTCCAATCCAGACCTTGTTCTTATAGTAAAAGTTACAGTCCAATTCATACCTTGTTCTAATAATAAACGTTATACTATACAATCAATACTTTTTTCTTAAAACAAACGATACCCTCCGATCCAGACCTTGTGCTTATAATGGAGGTTAAACTTAGATTCATCCTTCTTCTTATAATAAAGTTTAACCTCCAATTCAGACCTTGTTCTTATAATAAACGTTACACTCCAATCTATAACTTGTTCTTATAACAAACGTTTCCTTCCAATCCAGACCGTGTTCTTATAATAAACGTTACACTCCAATCCGTACCTTGTTCAAAGTCGAATTCAAACCTTGTTCTTCCAATCAATACCTTGTTATTATAATAAACGTTACATTCCAATCCATACCTTGTTCTTATAATAAACGTTACACTCCAATCCAGACCTTGTTCTTATAGTAAAAGTTACAGTCCAATTCATACCTTGTTCTAATAATAAACGTTATACTATACAATCAATACTTTTTTCTTAAAACAAACGATACCCTCCGATCCAGACCTTGTGCTTATAATGGAGGTTAAACTTAGATTCATCCTTCTTCTTATAATAAAGTTTAACCTCGAATTCAGACCTTGTTCTTATAATAAACGTTACACTCCAATCTATAACTTGTTCTTATAACAAACGTTTCCTTCCAATCCAGACCGTGTTCTTATAATAAACGTTACACTCCAATCCGTACCTTGTTCAAAGTCGAATTCAAACCTTGTTCTTCCAATCAATACCTTGTTATTATAATAAACGTTACATTCCAATCCATACCTTGTTCTTATAATAAACGTTACACTCCAATCCAGACCTTGTTCTTATAGTAAAAGTTACAGTCCAATTCATACCTTGTTCTAATAATAAACGTTATACTACAATCAATACTTTTTTCTAAAAACAAACGAAATCCTCCGATCCAGACCTTATGCTTATAATGGAGGTTAAACTTCGATCCGTCCTTCTTCTTATAATAAAATTTAACCTTTATTATAAGAACAAGGTCTGAATTGGAGGTTAAACTTCGATCCATCCTTCTTCTTATAATAAAGTTTAACTTCAATTCAGACTTTGTTCTTATAATAAACGTTACACTCCAATCTATAACTTGTTCTTATAACAAACGTTTCCTTCCAATCCAGACCGAGTTCTTATAATAAACGTTACACTCCAATCCGTACCTTGTTCTTATAATAAACCTTATACTCCAATCCAGACCTTGTTCTTATAATAAACGTTATACTCCAATTCAGACCTTGTAAGAACAAGGTCTGAATTGGAGGTTAAACTTCAATCCAACCTTCTTCTTATAATAAAGTTTAACCTCCAATTCAGACCTTGTTCTTATAATAAACGTTACACTCCAATCTAAAACTTGTTCTTATAACAAACGTTTCCTTCCAATCCAGACCGTGTTCTTATAATAAACGTTACACTCGAATCCGTACCTTGTTCTTATAATAAACCTTATACTCCAATCCAGACCTTGTTCTTATAATAAACGTTATACTCCAATTCAGACCTTGTAAGAACAAGGTCTGAATTGGAGGTTAGACTTCAATCCATCCTTCTTCTTATAATAAAGTTTAACCTCCAATTCAGACCTTGTTCTTATAATAAACGTTACACTCGAATCCGTACCTTGTTCTTATAATAAACCTTATACTCCAATCCAGACCTTGTTCTTATAATAAACGTTATACTCTAATTCAGACCTTGTTCTTATAGTGAGCGTTAAACTTCAATCCATACATTGTTCTTATAATAAAAATTAACCTCATATCCAGACCTTGTTCTTATAATAACCGTTAAACTTCAATCCATACATTGTTCGTATAATAAACGTTAACCTCAGATCCAGACCTTGTTCTTATAATAACCGTTACACTTCAATCCATACATTGTTCATATAATAAACGTTAACCTCAGATCCAGACCTTGTTCTTATAATAACCGTTACACTCCAATCCAGACCTTGTTCTTATAATAAACGTTACACTCCAATCAATAACTTGTTATTATAATAAACGTTATACTCCAATCCATTCCCTTTTCCTGTAGTACACGTTACACTGTCACCCATACCTTGTTCTTATAACAAACGTTACACTCCAGTCCATATCTTGTTCTTATAATAAACGTTACACTCCAATCCATAACTTGTTCGTATAACCAACGTTTCCTTCAATCCAGACCTTGTTCTTATAAGAAACGTTACACTCCAATTCAGACCTTGTTCTTATAATAACCGTTAAACTTCAATCCATACATTGTTCGTATAATAAACGTTAACCTCAGATCCAGACCTTGTTCTTATAATAACCGTTAAACTTCAATCCATACATTGTTCGTATAATAAACGTTAACCTCAGATCCAGACCTTGTTCTTATAATAACCGTTACACTCCAATCCAGACCTTGTTCTTATAATAAACGTTACACTCCAATCAATAACTTGTTATTATAATAAACGTTATACTCCAATCCATTCCCTTTTCCTGTAGTACACGTTACACTGTCACCCATACCTTGTTCTTATAACAAACGTTACACTCCAGTCCATATCTTGTTCTTATAATAAACGTTACACTCCAATCCATAACTTGTTCGTATAACCAACGTTTCCTTCCAATCCAGACCTTGTTCTTATAAGAAACGTTACACTCCAATTCAGACCTTGTTCTTATAATAACCGTTAAACTTCAATCCATACATTGTTCGTATAATAAACGTTAACCTCAGATCCAGACCTTGTTCTTATAATAACCGTTAAACTTCAATCCATACATTGTTCGTATAATAAACGTTAACCTCAGATCCAGACCTTGTTCTTATAATAACCGCTACACTCCAATCCAGACCTTGTTCTTATAAGAAACGTTACACTCCAATTCAGACCTTGTTCTTATAATAAACGTGATACTCCAATTCAGACCTTGTTCTTATAAAAAAACGTTAGGCCTACTCTCCAATCCAGACCATGTTCTTATAACAAATATTACCCTCCAATCCAGGCCATGTTCTCATAACAAACGTTAGGCCCACTCCCGGATCAGTACCTTGTTCTTTTAACAAATGTTACCTACTTGAAAACAAATGTTCCCATGATACACCTTACCCTCTAATCCAGACCTTGCTACCATGATAAATGTTACCCGCTAATCCAGACCATGCCCCCATGATAAACGTTTCCCTCTATTTTCGACCTGATAAACGTTATCCTACAACCCAGACCTTGCTACCATGATAAATTTTACCCTCTAAACCAGACCTTGCTCCCTTGGTTAACGTTACCCTCCAAACCAGACCTTGCTCTCGTGATAAACGTTACTGTCTAATCCAATCCTGACCTTGCTTCCATTATAAATGTTACCCTCTAAACCAGGTTTGCTCCCGTCTGTTACCCTCCAATTTAGACCGTTCTCCCATGATAAACGTCATCCTGCAATCCAGACCTTGCTCTCATGATAAAATTCATCGTTTAATCCCGACCGGTCTCCCAAGATAAACGCTTTTCCTTATTCCAGACTTTGCTTCAATGATAAACATTACCATCCAATCCAGACCGTGCTCCGATGATAAACGTTAACCTCCAATTCAGACCGTGCTTCAATGATAAACGCTACCCTCTAATCCAGATCCTGCTCCTATGATAAATGCTACCCCATAATCCAGACCTTGCTCCCATGATAAATATCCTATAATCCAGACCTTGCTCCCATGATAAACGTTACCCTCTGATCCAGACCTTGTTCCCATGATAAACTTTACCCTCTAATTCAGACCTTGCTCCATAGATAAATATTTCCGTCTAACCTTGCTTCCATGATAAACGTTACCCTCCAGCCCAGAGCTTGCACCCATGATCAACGTTACCCTCTAATCCAGATCTTGAGCGCACGATACACGTTACGATCTAACCCAGACCGTGATCCTACGATAAAGTTACCCTCTATTCCAGACCTTGCTCGCATGATAAACGTTACCCTCCAATCTAGACATTCATCTCATGATAAACGTTACCGTCGAATCCATGCCTTGATCCTACGATAAACGTTACCATCTAACCCAGACCTTCATCCCATGATAAACGTTTCCCTATATTCCAGACCTTGCTCCCATGATAAACGTTACCTTCAATCCAGACCTTGCTCCCATGATAAACGTTACCCTGTAATCCAGACTTTGATCTCATGGTCAACGTTACCGTTGAATCCAGACCTTGCTCCCATGATAAACGTTACCCTCTAATCCGGAGCTTGATCCCACGATAATCTTTACCTTCTAATCCAGGCCTTGCTCTCATGATAGACGTTACCCTCTAATCCATAACTTGCTCTCATGATAAACGTTACCCTCTATCCAGAACTTGCTCACATGATAAACGTTACCCTATAATCCAGACCTTCATCCCACGATAAACATTACCCTCTAATCCAGACCTTGATCCCACGATAAGCGTTACCCTCTAATCCAG
The DNA here is from genome assembly GCA_036873755.1 of Hanleya hanleyi. NCBI lineage: Eukaryota > Metazoa > Mollusca > Polyplacophora > Lepidopleurida > Hanleyidae > Hanleya > Hanleya hanleyi. The sequence goes on from JAVTVY010015863.1 coordinate 11,829, forward strand.
GCCTTGCTCCCATGATAAACGTTACCCTTTATTCCAGGCCTTGCTCCCTTATAAACGTTATCCTTCAATCCAGACCTTGCTCCCATGATCAACGGTACCCTGTAGTCCAGATCTTGCTCCCATGATAAACGTTACCCTCTAATCCAAACCTTGCTCCCATGGTAAACGTTACTCTCTATTCCAGACCTTGCTCCATGATAAACGTTACCCTCTATTCCAGACCTTGCTCCCACGATCATCTTTATCCTCTAATCCAGGCCTTGCTCTCATGATAGACGTTACCCTCTAATCCAGAACTTGCTCCCATGATAAACGTTACCCTCTACTCCAGAACTTGCTCCCATGACAAACGTTACCCTACAATCCAGGCCTTCATCCCACGATAAACGTTACCCTCCAATCCAGAACCTAACCCCACGACAATCGTTACCCTCTAATCCAGGCCTTCCTCCCATGATAAACGTTACCCGTTATTCCAGATCTTGCTCCGTGAAAAACGTTACCCTCCAATTCAGACCTTGCTCTCATGATAAACGTTACAATCCAATCCACACCTGGCTCCAGTCCCATGATAATCCTTACCCTGTAGTCCAGACCTTGCTCTCTTGATAAACGTTACCCTCTAATCCAGATCTTGCTCCCATGATAAACCTTACCCTCTAATCCAGATCTTGCGACCATGATAAACGTTACTCTCTAATACAGACCTTGCTCCCATGATGAACCTTACCCTCTAATACAGACCTTGCTCCCATGATAAACCTTACCCTCTAATCCAGATCTTGCTCCCATGATAAACCTTACCCTCTAATCCAGACCTTGCTCCCATGATAACCCTTACCCTCTAATCCAGACCTTGCGACCATGATAAACCTTACCCTCCAATCCAGACCTTGCGACCATGATAAACGTTACTCTCTATTTCAAAACTTGCCCCCATTGTAAACGTTACTCTCAAATCCAGACCTTGCTCCCATGATAAACCTTACCCTCTAATCCAGACCTTGCTCCCATGATAAATCTTACCCTTTAATCCAGACCTTGCTCCCATGATAAACCTTACCCTCTCATCCAGACCTTGCTCCCATGATAAACCTTACCCTCTAATACAGACCTTGCTCCCATGATAAACGTTATTCTCTATTCCAGACCTTGCTCCATGATAAACGTTACCCTCTATTCCAGACCCTGCTCCTATGATAAACGTTTCTCTCTATTCCATGCCTTTGTCCCATGGTAAAAGTTACCCTATAATCCAGACCTTGCTCCCATGATAAACCTTCCCAACTAATCCAGACCTTACTCTCTATTTCAGACCTTGCTCCCATGATCAATGTTACTCCCAAATCCAGGTCTTGCTCCCATGATAAAAGTTACCCTCTAATCCAGACCTTGCTCCCATGGTAAAAGTTAGCCTCTAATCCAGACCTTGCTCCCATGATAAGCCTTACCCTCTAATCCAGACCTTGCGCCCATGGTAAACCTTACCCTCTAATACAGACCTTGCTCCCATGATAAACCTTACCCTCTAATCCAGATCTTGCTCCCATGATAAACCTTACCCTCTAATCCAGACCTTGCTCCCATGATAAACCTTACCCTCTAATCCGGACCTTGCGACCATGATAAACCTTACCCTCTAATCCAGACCTTGCGACCCCACGACAATCGTTACCCTCTAATCCAGGCCTTCCTCCCATGATAAACGTTACCCGTTATTCCAGATCTTGCTCCGTGATAAACGTTACCCTCCAATTCAGACCTTGCTCTCATGATAAACGTACAATCCAATCCACACCTGGCTCCAGTCCCATGATAATCCTTACCCTGTAGTCCAGACCTTGGTCTCTTGATAAACGTTACCCTCTATCCAGATCTTGCTCCCATGATAAACCTTACCCTCTAATCCAGATCTTGCGACCATGATAAACGTTACTCTCTATTTCAAAACTTGCCCCCATTGTAAACGTTACTATCAAATCCAGACCTTGCTCCCATGATAAACCTTACCCTCTAATCCAGACCTTGCTCCCATGATAAACCTTACCCTCTAATCCGGACCTTGCTCCCATGATAAACCTTACCCTCTAATACAGACCTTGCTCCCATGATAAACCTTACCCTCTAATCCAGACCTTGCTCCCATGATAAACCTTACCCTCTAATCCAGACCTTGCTCCCATGATAAACCGTACCCTCTAATCCAGACCTTGCTCCCATGATAAACCTTACCCTCTAATACAGACCTTGCTCCCATGATAAACCTTACCCTCTAATCCAGACCTTGCTCCCATGATAAACCTTACCCTCTAATCCAGACCTTGCTCCCATGATAAACCTTACCCTCTAATACAGACATTGCTCCCATGATAAACCTTACCCTCTAATACAGACCTTGCTCCCATGATAAACCTTACCCTCTAATCCAGATCTTGCGACCATGATAAACGTTACTCTCTATTTCAAAACTTGCCCCCATTGTAAACGTTACTCTCAAATCCAGACCTTGCTCCCATGATAAACCTTACCCTCTAAACTAGACCTTGCTCCCATGATAAATCTTACCCTTTAATCCAGACCTTGCTCCCATGATAAACCTTACCCTCTCATCCAGACCTTGCTCCCATGATAAACCTTACCCTCTAATACAGACCTTGCTCCCATGATAAACCTTACTCTCTAATCCAGACCTTGCTCCAATGATAATTGTTACCCTGTAGTCCAGACGTTACTTCCATGATAAACGTTATTCTCTATTCCAGACCTTGCTCCATGATAAACGTTACCCTCTATTCCAGACCCTGCTCCTATGATAAACGTTTCTCTCTATTCCATGCCTTTGTCCCATGGTAAAAGTTACCCTATAATCCAGACCTTGCTCCCATGATAAACCTTCCCATCTAATCCAGACCTTACTCTCTATTCCAGACCTTGCTCCCATGATAAATGTTACTCCCAAATCCAGGTCTTGCTCCCATGATAAAAGTTTCCCTCTAATCCAGACCTTGCTCCCATGGTAAAAGTTACCCTCTAATCCAGACCTTGCTCCCATGATAAACCTTACCCTCTAATTCAGACCTTGCGCCCATGGTAAACCTCACCCTCTAATCCAGACCTTGCTCCCATGGTAAACCTTACCCTCTAATCCAGACCTTGCTCACATGATAAACCTTACCCTCTAATCCAGACCTTGCGCCCATGGTAAACCTCATCCTTTAATCCAGACCTTGCTCCCATGGTAAAAGTTACCCTCTAATCCAGACCTTGCTCCCATGATAAACCTCACCCTCTAATCCAGATCTTGCTCCCATGATAAACCTTACCCTCTAATCCAGATCTTGCTCCCATGATAAACCTTACCCTCTAATCCAGATCTTGCTCCCGTGATAAACCTTACCCTCTAATACAGACCTTGCTCCCATGATAAACCTTATCCTCTAATCCAGATCTTGCTCCCATGATAAACCTTATCCTTTGATTCAGGCCTTGCTTCCGCGATAAACAGTACCCTCAAATCCAGACATTGCTCCCATCATAAACGTTACCCTCTAATCCAGGAATTTGTTCCCAGAAGAATCATTACCCTTCAGTATAGACCGGTGTCCTGGAGGGGTCAATACTAATATATCAGCCAAACCAATACGGTACGGGTTTTTTTTCTAACCTTGCAGAATTACTACATTTCTGTCGCATCTAATTTCTAGATTGAATCATTAAAGTCTTTAGAAATTAGACGCGGTAGAAGTGTAAATGGAAGTTCATAATGTAATATAGGAATGACTCTCTCTGTGTAGATCTAGGGTATACTATCGCACCAAGCTATACTTTATTGACCTTCAATTGCCATCGGTTTCCTCTAAAATCATCTTCATTTTATCCAGCCAATTTCTACGTTCCCACTTCGAACTTCCCTTGATATATCTGGACCCCTTCAATCTTCAAATAACTTATAAATAGACACGAGACGTCACTGACTTCGAAAACATTTGAAATTCGAAATGGGTCGCACAAGAGCGTTATTGATTGGCTGACCTAAATAGTGGGCACCTTATTAGTAGGGAAGACGCCGCTAATAGAGGATGATGTCACTCTACGTGACTTCACTCGCAATCGATGTGTACGTTCTGATTGGTTCTTCTGTCGTTAGTAGGTGAAATTTACACCTCGGATTTTGAACACTGAAGGGGTCAGATAAATCAAGGCAGGTTCGAAATCGGAACGTAGAAATTGGCTGGATAAAATGAAGATGCCTAAAATGTACAACATCGAAACATTTTCCTGGACATTTTCTTCTTTCGAATGAAAGCAGATAGGAATATTATGGAAGGAGTATTTACAGATTCACGTTACAGGTATTACCTCCGAATCCTCAAACTGCTTTAGTGTCCTTTTGACTCCACATAGTCTGGACCGGATAGAGTTCAGCATGAAATGTAGTATTTTGCCGATTATTTCCCAATAATGTTATCTATATACGCGAGCGTACAGTGGCAGTTGTCGTATGTATTTTCCCCAAATGTTATCTTTCTACCCGAGCGTACAGTATCACTCACACATGTATGTTGTCGGATGTATTTTCTCTCAATGTTATCTATATACCCTAGCAATCAATATCCGTCATCAGTCATAAATGCCTACTATGAACCGAGAAGATTGGATAAGTTTGTGGAAGAACAGAAGTGAACGGTTTCTGACTTTGCTTTCACCAAATATAGTTTATAAGATATTTCGGACAATGTACTGTGTGTCAACTGTCTCTGACAATCCGGTATTTGAGCGTGAGTTGTATGCTGTATAGGAATACCTGTGGTTTGACCCTGAACAGCCTGTGTCATCCGTGCGCACATGGCAATACAGGCATCTACGGTATTAGACGAGTTTTCACATGGCGTCTCGTGCCTTTAACTCCATACATCGTTCATATACCTGTACACGTCGTAAAGGGCTTTGTTATCACCGACCCTATACCCCAACGGTCGTCTCTAATTAAATGGAACTTCATCCTTATTAGCCGGCGTGAAATCCAGCACCATTTTCTTTAACCATTCATCTACAAGTATTATCATTAACTTCCGTCTTTCACAATGCATCTTTCACCATCCTCAGTGTCATCGTGATATAAACGCTGATAAATTCTGATTTCAATAACTCTCGGAGAGAAAGTTTTCAAGCTTCAGGTTCCGAAATGGAGCGGATGACCGTTGGGAAACACGACTGTTAGCTATGGTCCTAATCCAGTCTATCTAGCACAGAGTGGTAACTTGTCAATCGTCTATATTACGTGAAAGCGAATATGGATAAATATGTCTGCAAGTTCCCTGTCAAACTATAGAAGCAGGATGCCGCCATTTCGTCTTAACTTTGAAGGGCGAAGTTACGAAGTGCGAAGTTATAAAACCCAATGCTATACTAATAACGTAACTTGTCGCTTCTGAGTGTAATTCTGGGTTAGGAGCCGGTTGGATAGCGTGTTTTACATCTCTATGCCTATGGTGTTCAAATGTACAGACACAATCAAAATGTCACTCATGACTCATAGTTATGGGTGTATAACTCGATGATCACACAATTTAGAGATAGGCCTACAATATATACGACGGTTTGGGGTCGAGATGGACCATCTGTGGTCGTATGGGGTGTCATATTGATGCACTCGTGGGGAAAGCGACCACTGGACTGGTGTGTAGTGGAAATGCCGTAAATCGGCACCTGCGCAGTAGAAAAAGGGAGGTTTTGGTGTTGAGTTGGACCAATATTGGTCCAAATGGGTCGTGTGAGGTGTCATTGAAGCACACGTGGAGTGGAGTTGGACAAGGAGTGATGTGCACTCGCGAGTAGTAGAGAAAGGAGAGTTTCAAGGTGCAAAGCAGCGCGTTTGTGGGGGGATGGGGGGCCTTGTTTAATTCTGGCAACCTGGGAGAGTTACCTGTAGTGAGGAAGTGACTGAGTGGTCATATAAGATCGTTTGTAAAGCCTCAGGCTGTATTCAAATATGTTTGGTATCCTGTTGAAGCTCTTATCGCGTAGAGCCAGACTGGTGATGAAAGACGTATACGTAAGGAGGAGTACTAGAGAAAGGGGAGATTCGGAGGTGCTGACTGTGCCCCAGGCACTTCAAGGTTGTATGCATAGCAATACATGAGAATGGGAACCCCACACAAGACCTTAACGCCTACCTCAACGGCTGAATATTGAATGACTGACTAGACGCTTGTATCTTAACGCCTTAACGCCCTATCTTAACGCCCTATCTTAACGCCTTAACACCCATCCCAACGCCTTGACGCCATGTTGCAGACAAGTTCACAAGTTTTCATATAATTTATTCTCTTAAATGTTACATCATACCCAAGCTGGGGAGCCGCACTGGGTATGTTTACAATTCAAGTATGCTCTTGACCAATCAGAAGCCGCCTTTTGGTGTTGCTTCTGTCATGTCCGTTCTTGCCCGTTTGATGTATTCTCGGCTGCAGAACCCTCCGTTTGGTTTTGCGTCAACCTTCTACCATGTTCGCTCTTGTCCGTTAGACGTATCCGTAAGCGTCGTCGGAAAGTCCAGAATACTGTAACGGTCTGGAACAGCTATTCGCATTTTAATCGCTTTTTACAGGGCCTCTTCCAGGTGGCGCTTGGTCTACATGATGGACCTGTGCATGGGGTCGTCTTTCATTTCTGCAGCAGCAGGCTATACTGTTCATAGATCGTCATGGCTGTTTTTCTGATGCAGGGGCGCAATTGTCTGTAAGTTTGTTGCAAGTTATCCTGTCCGGCGTCTTCTATCTCCGCAGCGTGGATACTAATAACTAATTCCAAAATACGATCTCATAAGGTGTGTTCTTTCTCACTCGAGCTTCCTTGGAATGGAGCCAGACTATCAGCAGCTTCCTTTATAAGTAGATAGACTCTAAGCAGTCTCTGTTTCGGTATCAGTCGGTTGACTCTCAGAATCAGTCGGTGTCCCGTCATCTCGTAGTGTATGGAGAACTTGTGTTCGCCCTCAGAACATGTATAACCCATGTTGACAGTTGAACGTCGACTGTGCACGTCTTTGAGATACACTTGCTTCTATAGACTTAACACCCGCCAACGCCTAGCTTAGCGCTTTAACACCCTGGCGAAATAGCTCAGAAGCTCTGATTGGTCTAGATATCCCATGGAATTAACACTAACTCATCGAAATGCAGTGACGACCGTCAACGCCCGTCGTTACGCCTTAACGCCCGTCTCAACGCCCTATCATAACGCCTTAACGTTGACCATCGATGAACGGACCTCTCCGGGCGTTGACGAGTGTCAACGTCATGTTAGGGGTTGGAGAAGATAATTTCCCGTCTCCATCTGTGTCTAATGCAGGGTCAGCAGATTCTGGGCACGGGTAGCTGTATTGGTATCCTCTTCGGGTAGTATCTGTTTCTTATACAGCAGAAAACATACCCGGGTCACCCATTGGATGTCATGTATCGTGATAAGATGATAACGCATGCGTTGGTGCTGAACGGTCTCGGTGGTCCCACCTTGAGCTGTATCAATAATAGCATCGACTTGAACGTCTGTTTGATGTAGCGCTTCGGCTAGAATATCCTCTAATAAGGAATATTGTATCGTGTGGGCTATTTATAAGTCAACTGTGGATACGTTTGATCTTAACGATGCTTTCGAACAGATGCGATTGCTATGGCATACGCCAGTTCATGCCCGGCGCTGTTCCATATGTACCGTGCCCTTGGTCAGGAATTCCATGTGGGCCACGTGGTCGACATACTGCTAACGTTAGACCCGTCGTAGACTGGATGCCAATGCGTTATGCGCTAAAATTGCGGCTTCCTCTTTCGAATACCCTTTGTGGTGAAACTCCAACGTCTCGCCCACTTCGGCGTCCATGCTTTCTTTGAACAAATTCCTCCATAGCCTTGTGTTCACGTTGTGTTCATTCTCTTGTATGGTTTTGGATTGGTCCTTCACGGTTGAGTGATGAGCTGGTGGTATGAAGGGAGCGGGTTGGATAGGGACCCGCTGGACGCGTACGGACGCTGCCAGGTGTGGGCTCGGTGGATGACCAGAAGGTCGCGGGCTCACACTCTGAACCCCTCGCCGGGTAGCAGGTGGGTAGTAAATCGGCAATCTTCGGGGCTATGAGCTTTTAAGTCCACGAACTGGTAAACATACGGACCAATTATCGTTGCGAGAAATGCCTGCATGATATGGTCTATGGTCTAAGAATAAATTCGACTGGCAATCACACGGATTTGCGCTCTGTCGATGAGATTGGAGAACGGCACGACATATTGGCAGTTCAAGGCAATAGCTCTGCACGCCTTCCCTTGAGGAAAGAAATTTTGGGTCAAATGGACGACGGACAGATTGCGATGATGGAATCCTTTGGTAAGCAAGTCGGCGACGTGTGAATTGCCCTTGGCCCCACCCATCAGATCACCTTGGTCTGCACAGGGTTGAAGAAATACGCATGATCAATATGAAGCTGGGATGAAACTCACATTCTGTAACCTTGTAGTTTTATAGGCGGGCTGCCACTAGATGTAACTCCAGACTATACCGGTACAGCTGATATCACCCATGACGTCTTGCCACATCCCGTCGGTCCGCTGACCGTCATGGTATAGGGATGCTCCACTCCAATTGGCGGATCCATATCGGGTGGTGTCTGTTGTCTATGCATCAGACGAATATATCTGACAATATTGTCTTGACGAGAGAGTGTATTCTGACAGAGTGTATGTACTCGACATGGTATCTGGACAGAGGGTGGTTACAGACTGACTCTAATGGTTTACAAACGAACTTATATGACCACTCGCTCACCCACTCGCTCGCTCACTCACCCACTCGCTCGCTCGCTCACTCACTCACTCACTCACTCTGTACCAGGTAGCTAGATTGGACAAGGCCCTCATCTCTCCCAAGTGCGCTCCTTTGAACCTCCGAAACTTCCCTTTCTCTACTACACCCGAGTGCACAGGCGCATATCTGACTTTTCTCCACGAATACTTCAATATGACACCTCACATGACCCATTTGGACCAATATTGGTCCATCTCGACATCAACTATTCCCTTTTTCTACTGCGCATGCGCAGATTAACGGCATTTCCACTACTCACGAGTTCAGTCGTCGGACGCTCCCCCACGAGTGAATCATTAATTCGGACTTATGACATGCCATAGTAGGCTTATAATACATCATACATCCTTATAATATACCACACTGGGATATACCATACTGGGTTTTTAATATGTAATACTAGGCTTATAACATACGTACTTTCCTTATAACATACATTACTGGGTTTATGACATACCACACTACGATTATGACATACCGTACTGGGCTTATGACATAACATTCTCGGGTTTTAATATAGCATACTGGGCTTACAAATACTAAACTGAGATTAAAACATACTATATTTGGGTTTTTAACATTCCATATGTAGGCTTTATATATTATCCCATACTGGGTTTATAATATACAGCGTTCGTAATATACCATACAGGTCATAACATACAATACTGGGCTTATAATATGTCATGCTTGGCTTATAATATACCATACTGGGGTTATGACATATTGTACTTCGCTTCTACCATACCATACCGGGCTTATTAGGATATTAATTTGCATAATTATAAAGATTAATGAATGAATTCAAAATTGGCGATCACGTGGGATCTTAGGAAAGTTATATTTTAGATGTTAGTTTATCGTTTTATAATAATTTTATGGCCCGAACGTGCATGAAATAAACATAATGATTCTCTCTCAAAGTTATCAGTTCACAACTGACTCCCGCTGATACCCAAAATCTCAGGCCTTGTAGGTTCTATTATATGCATGTTCTTGTGTCGAATTTCAGTGTTCTCAGTACAAACTTTGTACTTTTACAACACAAACTTGCAAAACAAAGATGTAAAACAAACAAAATTGTATTGAAACAACATGAATGACAGTTGTTTCGGTCTTTCCATATTCCCAGTCCCCTTCCCCCAACACACACGCACACACATTCACACACGTGCTCTCATGCACACACACTATTGTCCTTGTATGGGTAGTGATTTACAGTATCGTCACTATACAGCTGAAATATTGCTAAATGCGACGATAAACATTACTTCTCTATCTCTCTCTGATTTACAGTAATACATTAAGCAAATGTGGTCCAATAATATTTATCCGTCGACCAATTAACGTTTAACATTTTTTTTTTTTTTACTTTTTAACATTCTGTCATTTTGCCACTTAATTTTATTCGCTTCAGAGAACATCAGATACTCGTCAAACAAAAAATTAATACCCGCGGCCAAAAAGAGCGCGTGATGTCTTAGTTACGGTATTTGCATTTGTAGAACCGACGGCTAATTGACTGAACATACATTTTTTAACATCCAGTTATGTTTATAACATGTAACAAGTAGAACATTTTGCCAGAGTCCTTGTTCAAAATGAAATAACTTCAATCTCAATCGGCCTCGCTATGGCTAGCTTGCATACTTGATATAAGATACAAAATTTACCCGGATGCTGACTTGGAAACACAGGCCCCAACACATACAAGATCCCACTGAATGATGGTTGGGATACATAACACGTACAAGATCCCAACGAATGATGGTTGGGATATATAACACGTACACGATTCCACCGAATGATGGTTGGGATATATAACATATACAAAATCCCACCGAATGATGGCTGGGATATATAACATATACATGATTTCATCGATTGATGGTTGGGATATATAACATATACAATATCCCACCGAATGATGGTTGGGATACATAACACGTACAAGATCCCACGGAATGATGTCTGGGGAATATAGCGCATACAAGATTCCACCGAATGATGGCAAGGATATATCACACGTACAAGATTCCACCGAATGATGGCAAGGATATATCACACGTACAATATCCCACCGAATGATTGTTGGGATATATAATACGTACACGAATCCACCGAATGATGGCTGGGATATAAAACACGTACAAGATCCCACCGAATGATGTCTGGGGAATATATTAAACACGTACAAGATTCCACCGAATGATGGCTGGGATATAGAACATATACAAGATTCCATCGATTCAGGGTTGGGATATATAACATATACAAGATCCCACCGAATGATGGCTGGGATATACATGTATAACACATACAATATCGGGTCAGATGGTGGCTTGGATATATAAATACAGTTGAGGTCACGCTTCATTATGGACTCGACAAATTAGAGTTTGTGTAACCATTTTCATGCTGGGATGAAAATATTAAAAGTATTTGCAAAATGGGTTACGCAAAACAATTGCGATGATGGTGGGATGGACAAATTAGAGTTTATGTAACCATTTTCATGCTGGGATGACAATATTAAAGTATATGCAAAATGGGTTAAACAAAAAAATGTGCGTAACCTTCGCGCGACATATGGCTTGGATATATTACGATACGAGATCGCACCCTATGGCTATGGTGTTTGGGATATATAACAATTACGAGATCCCACCTTATGGAGGCTGGCTTATATATATATAATAAGTACGAGATTCCAATCTATGGTGGCTGGGATATATGACACATACAAGATCACACCCTATGTGGGCTGGGATATATTACACATACGATATCCCATCCTATGGTTAACACTTGCGAGATTCCACGCTATGGTGGCTGGGATATATACCACATACAAAATCACGCCATATGGGGATGGGATATATAACACAAGATCACACCCCATGAGATCTAGGATATATAACAAATACAAGATCGCACCCTATGGTGGCTGAGATATATAACACATATAAGATCACACCCTATGGGGGCTGAGATATATAACAAACACGATATTCCAACCTATGGCGGTTGGGATATATAACACATCCGACATCCCACCTTATTCTGGATGGGATATATAACAAATACGAGATCACACCCTAAGATGGCTGGGATATATTGTAAATACGAGATCCCAGCCTATGATGGCTGAGATATATAACAGATCCGAAATCCCACCCTATTGTGGCTGTGATATATAACACGTGAGAGATCTCACCCTATGGGGTCTGGGATATATGACACATACAAGATGACACCTTGCGGGGACTGGGATATATAACTGTATATGGCAGGATTCTGCTGGTGGACTGTTAATTCCCGAGGCCGCTATTTACCAAACTTTCTGTGCTTTCTCCGGAACGACAAAAAATGGAGAGCTGAAACTCTGTGACTTTATAGTTCATCATATTGGGGTTATTTTGAGCCTATTTGCATAACCGTCCGAGCTGGGGATTATGAGTAAATTGAAGATGGAGCCCACGTGAGGTACCAGAAAATTGATGTTTTCGTCATATTTCTTCAAAAGTTCTGCTTTTCCGCAATGAAACGTGGGCAAAAACTATTTTATTTCACATCACATTAATATTTACTAATTTATCATGCAGTTTTTGCGAAGAAATTGCATAAATAAAAAATTCGGAAAATCTGACCAAAAAATGCCGTTTTTGGAAATGACGTCACTGTGACGTCATCAACGCGGCCATCTTGGATTATTTTTACATTTTCTGGTAGAGCTTGACCCAAAGGTATAGTGTGGTAAGTTTCAGCTCCCTAGCTCGAGGGGTAAGGAAAATAATTAGGGGGAGCCATTTCGTCTCTCCCCCCCCCCTCCCCCCTTCAGTCCTGGACAGGTCCCAAAAAGCCCAGACCAGATAGGGTATAGCCGGTTCTAGGGGCCGTATGGATACTTCATAGTCTCCACATGAACGGCTGCAATAAAATCGCTGCAGAGATACTAAGGCTACGTCCGAGAATCCACCGTATTCTCGGGTCTGAATGTTTGGTGCAGAGGGATGATTTCCGGTATAAAGTCCGGCATCTGGTCGTTAATTTTCCCACCTCTTGCATATCGCTCCAATAGAACAAATACGAGATCACACCCTGTGAGTTCTGGGATAAATAACACGAGATTCCACCCAATGGAGGCTGGGATGTATAATGCACATGATATGCCATAATATGGTGACAGGGATAGATAACACTTACGAGATCACATGTTGTGGAGGCTTCGGATATATAACACAAACAAGATCCCATCCTATGGAGGCTGAAATATATAACACATATGAGATCTCAGGTTGTTGTGACTGGGATATATAACACAAATATGTAGCCGCACATGCCGGTATGCAATTACAAAAATGCAAGCATCCGATCCGACCTTCAGTAGCTAGTGATCGTCCATGGAGAAGTGTCCACAATCGAAATACCTTAGTCATAAGTCATTTTGTTCTGCCATGTATCAGTTCTTGGAAATCTGCAGGCGACTCTACCAATACTAGCAAATGCGATTTACGGTTTATCCATATAGCAGCCTGTAAATAGATATACACCTGTACATAGAAAGTTTGCTGCAATTGTCAGCTGTCATAGGATGATTATGAAACTTGGTACACATTTATCTTATGATTAGAGGATGTACCTGTGCTATTTAAGAGATAAGTATAATTTTTTTCAAAATTATGGAAACTGAATAGGTTATTTGTTTTGCAAAATTGTACATAGAAAGCTCGTTGAAACTGTCGGATGTCTGTGGATGATTTCGTAAAAAACAATTATAAATATTTCTTGTCCAAATTATGAGGGTTTCGACTTGGTAATTTGTCAATTATAATGTACATACATGTACACCTGTACATGGAAAGTTTGCTGAAGCTGTCAGCTCTCATTGGCTGATTTTGATAGTTGATACACAAGTTTCATATGATTGGAAACTGTCCATGTGCTATTTGTGACATGAAATATTTTTTTTTTATTCAAATTATCGCGGTTTGGACTTCGTACTTTTCCAATGATCAGGATTTTGTTAGGCAAAAACTCACATGTACACCTGTACATGGAAATGTTGCTCTACATGTATGCTTTCAATACTGCTAGCTTCAGCTTTTGATGTTGGGGTTCTCAGAACGCTTGTTATTCTTGAGACCTGATTTGTTCCAACGAATTTGCGTAGATCATTTGTCTAAAACATTCTATGCGAATTAGTGAGTAAGCAAAGAAATTGTATGTTGTCTGAGGCAAGAAAAATATCTCGAATGGGACTGATTTATTGATGAATCAAACTTCTGAAAACTCATGTTAACGTTCTAAATACATACGTGATCTGTTACACCTAGGATTATGTGAATAGGCTGGGGTTGACTGCAACTCAAATTAGGGATAAATTTCTGAGCTCCTACTTGTTGAACAGCTAGTATGTTCTTTAGCTTGATGATGTCTGGTTTGCTGCTTGGCTGGCTGGTAGGCTGGTTGATTGCTTGGTTTTAACAGTCGACTTTCAGTTTTTATGTTAAAGTTTTGCGATCACAACAGACACCTTCTCTATTGATGTTGAAGGTTTATATATAAACGTTAATATTTTTGCATTAAACATCAGAGTTTTCTGGTACATTGTTGGTATGCTTAATATCAAGTAATATCAGTTTTTGTCACAATTACCAAGAGTTGGAGTTGGAGTGTCACCTCAACGAACATAATGTAATTTTCACTTTTCATTGAGGCGGAAGGAATATCATGATTGGTGACGCGTGTGTTAAGGTAGGTGCACACAGAGCTTAGTGCCTGCGTGATCGCAGCCGCAAGACTCTTTGCGAGGACGCAAATGTCTGTGTGCACTGGAGACCGCAGTCATTTAGTGCTTGCGTCCCGGGGCGCAGTCGGAATCGCAAGGATCAAAATGATTTGATATTTGTCGGAGCCGTATTCGCCGCGTCCTATGCCGCAGCCATAGGACGCAAGACAGCGCAAGCAGTGTGCACCGCTCGCCTGCGCGTTGATAGAATTTGCCGGCAATCTATTACCTCTCGACCAATCAAATCGTTGCTGTTACACCACATGATTTCAAGATGGCAGCGCCCACAGACATTGAGGCAATCAACTGTAATTTATTGACGGCAGCCATTTTGTCTGTCAACCTCGTTTCCAGGGGCCATTACGCGCAACCTCCTTCCCAGGGGCCATTCCGCTTTTTTAACCTAGGGACGACGCTGGCTGACAAGGATCGCAGCAATTATTGCGTCCTCGATGTCACACATGATCGCAACAGTCTAGAGGATTGCGTCGTCGCATGACTTTGGGGGGATACGGCTTGCGGCTGCGATCACGCAGTCACAAGCTCTGTGTGCACCTACCTTTAGTGGAAGACGGTAGCATCGTACTGCAACGTTTTAAATGCATGGGGCAGGAGAGGGGCGTTGGCAAGATTTTAATTGATTCGATTGATTTGATCATAGCACAGGTACCTGCATTCCTGAATACAGCCTCCACGAAACTGATGCAATATAATTGTGTTTGCCATGTCACAGGCAATCTGATTACATACAGCCTCCACGCATCTAAGGGAAAATGTGTGTATTTTATCATTTCACAGCTATTCTCCAGGACCGTCTCCTCGGACCCGATGAAAACTGTGTGTATTTTATTATTTCACAGGTATTCTTAAGGACATCCTACTCTGACCTAATGAAAACTGGGTGTATTTTATCATTTCACAGGTGTTCCCAAGGAGAGCCTCGTCGGGCCTAATGAAAACTGTGTGTATTTTATAATTTCACAGGTATTCCCAAGGAGAGCCTCGTCGGGCCTAATGAAAACTGTGTGTATTTGGATCTTGTAAAACTCAGAGAGACCGGGTTATCACCAGATGCTCAGAGATATATGCGTGAGTATTCTGGTTTTTGTCATATAAACGTGTCTACAAGATATATAGGCGAACCTTACAGTTAATCATATCAACATGTACATACTCGATTCTACCACACCCCATGTGTTTTATCAAATAACATTATTACATGTAAAGAAGGAAGCCCAGGTGGCATCTAATTCCATTAGATGCTACCTCACAACCAATCCGTGTGGATTATATGACGTCATAATTTTCTTCGCTTGTCCAGTTGAACTCGCCCAGAAGGGTAATAGGATTGAAATGGATATAAAAATTTCTCGTCTGCCTGTATCTTCTTGTACATCCTGTTGCCTGGAGCCAATTAAATTTGGCGAAACAGGTTTTTTTCACGAAGATTTATTCAAAGTTGTTGATGTCATTAAACCTCATTGGATGACGGCAGAATTTCACATGTATTCTAAAACCAAGGGTCACGCTTGCATCATTTTGGTCGTTAATGGCGTTTAAGCACGCGGCTTGCAGGTGTTGCTTTCTTCGATTAATTGGCGGACCAAAGCATTTTTTGTCAGGTATAGGGGTGTTAATCCAGTTTTTAATACACGAGAATATCTTCCTTTTCAGGAAACAGCTCCACATTGTGCCGTTTTCAGTATGGTAGAATAGAAATAATTCCTTGTTGACCGCGGTAAAACACTTAGAATAGATCGCGCTGCAGTAGGATGAGTCTTCACGTTTGATCACTCAGGCCAACGGCCTTCGTGACCAAACTTAGACTACCAGTCAGCCATATAAACACGTATACAAAATATATAGGCGAGCCTTGAAGTTGGTCATATAAAAAAGTATACAAAATATGTATGCGAGCCTTACACTTAATCATATCAACATATATATACAATACAAATACACGAGCCTTAAAGTTAGCCATATAATATGCGTGATTATTTCACATGAACAGCTACTATGAAAGGGTGGAATTGAAGATCTGCATTAAATATTTAATTTTGCCAAAATTACCAGGGGTTGGACTTTTTATTAATTTATTCCAGTGTGGTAAAAAGCTTGCTTAAAAGTAAGGCTGAACGTGAATTCTTTCAGATACTACTTATCATGAGTTGGTCTTCCCCAATTTTTGAACTGAACAAAAAACTTAATATCTGCCATAACTCAGTTATGTTACATTCACCAATTATTTTTCTAACCCCTTGAGCAAGGGGCCTGAAACTCACCACACTATAGCCTTGGGTCAAGC
The DNA here is from genome assembly GCA_036873755.1 of Hanleya hanleyi. Classification (NCBI taxonomy): domain Eukaryota; kingdom Metazoa; phylum Mollusca; class Polyplacophora; order Lepidopleurida; family Hanleyidae; genus Hanleya; species Hanleya hanleyi. The sequence continues at coordinate 28,784 of JAVTVY010015863.1, forward strand.
TCTACCAGAAAATGTAAAAAAGAAATCCAAGATGACCGCTTTGATGACGTCACAGTGACGTCATTTTCAAAAACCGCATTTTTTCGGTAGATTTTTCGGTCGGATTTTCCGAATTTTTTACTTATGCAATTTCTCCGCAAAACCTGCATGATAAATGAGTAGATATTAATGTGATGTGAAATAAAATCGATTTTCATCGTGGAAAAGAGAAATTTTGAAGAAATATGACAAAAATATCACTATTCTGGTACCCCACGTGGACTCCATCTTGACTTTACCCATTATCCTCTGCCCGGGGGGTTATGCAAATAGGCAATATGATAAACTATAACGTCAAGGACTTTCAGCTCTCCATTTCTTGTCGTTCTGGAGATTGTGCAGAAAGTTTGGTAGCGCTCTAATGGGCACAGCATTGACTAGCTCTGATGGGCACAGAAATGAATATCTTTGATGGACACAGCGATTACTAGTTCTGATGGTCACAACAATGATTAGCTCTGATAGACACTTCATTGACTAGCTCTGATGGACACAGCATTGACTAGCTCTGATGGACACAGCATTGACTAGCTCTGATGGACACAGAAATGAATAGCTTTGATGGACACGACATTGACTAGCTCTGATGGATACAGCATTGACTAGCTCTGATGGACACAGCATTAACTAGCTCTGATGGACACAGAAATGAATAGCTTTGGTGGACACGACATTGACTAGCTCTGATGAACACAGCATTGACTAGCTCTGATGTTGTGGTAATCTCCATCCCACTAGTCCGTGTCCGTATTTTATTTCGCGTTATATTCCATGTACCAGTTTGAGTTTTGATATAAACGAGACTTGCACGCCGCAACTGATTGTGTTGAGTTTACTTCATTGGCGACGAGGTAAAACTAAGTAAAAGGCTGGAAACTGGTGGAACTTTCCGCAAAACTGTGTGTAGGAGGACTTATGAACACTTCCTGTATATTATCGTCGACTGATCGTGGTGTGGCTGTGAGAACAATTTCCCGAATTTGAAATTTAAAAATCGTTGTCGGTGAAGGCGCACATGGCAGAGAATAACATGGCGGCTCATATTGGTCATATCGGCGAGTTCGTGGAAGGTCGGGAGGAATTTTCAAGTTATGCAGAACGCATGGAACAATACCTGTTGGCTAACAATGTCAGGAATGAACGAAAGGTCAGTGTATTTCTTTCAACAATAGGACCCCAGGCATATGAACTGTTAAAAAACATTTTGAGCCCAAATTTACCATCTACTAAGCCATACGATGAACTAGTCCAACATTTGAAAGAACATTTCAACCCAAAGCCCCTCGTAATTCCAGAACGGTTCAAATTCTATCGAAGACAGCCGAAGGAGGGCGAAAAGTCGCAAATTTTGTTGTTGAGATTAAAAAGCTGGCCAGTACCTGATTTCGGAAATTTCGTAGACCAGGCCCTCATGGATAAATTAGTGACGGGTATTCGTAGTGAACAAACACAGAAGAAATTGTATGACAACAATGGCATTTTCACGTGCAGTGGAAATCGCGATTGCCATGGAGATGGCAGAAAAACAAACATCAGAGATCGCAAACGCTAGTAGTAGTAGTAGCGAAAAGGGCAGTTCGCAGTCATTTTCGGCGGATTCTGAAAATGTGAATAGAGTTGACAAAACCAGAAAACCAGTCGAGCGGAAAATTCACACCAGAGGGTGGTTGTTTTCGTTGCGGACAAAGTCATGATCCGAAAATGTGCCCACATGTGAATAAACACTGTTATTCGTGTGGAAATTTAGGTCACCTCAGCAGCAAGTGTAAATCAGGGGGTCGTCGCAACAGTTACCGGGGAAGCAGAGGACGGTCTCAATGGTGTGGTAGACAATACCCCAAATCTACCGAATATGTGTACACTCAAAACGCAAATGCAGATACACAGACACTGCGGAAACTGATGAGTATGAGGAGTACTCACTTTTCGCGCACTTTGGGAGCAAGCCTAAACCCATTGTAGTGAACCCAAAAGTAAATGGAACAGAAATACGCATGGAAGTAGATACTGGGGCCTCGGCAAAGCTGATACCCGAGAGTATGTGGACGAAAATTGGTGGGAAAGACCCCACCACTGCAAAAGTTTCATTGAAAACTTACACCGGTGAAGTTTTGCCCATCGTGCGGCAAACTACAGTAACAGTGGAGTATGAGAATCAGAAGTGTAGCCTCCCACTGATAGTGGCCAAAGGTGATGGCCCAGTTCTTCTCGGACGTGATTGATTGGAATATTTAATGCTGGATTGGAAAAGTGTGTTCAGAACGACACAGGTGCCCGTGCCAACGTTTGATCCAAAGGAGGAGTTTCCCGAAGTGTTTTCGGGGTCACTCGGAAAATTGGAGGGGTATCAAGCTCACATTCACGTAGAGGAAAACGTGCAGCCAAAGTTTTTCAAACCACGAACATTACCATATGCGGTAAAACCTAAAGTCGATGATGAACTTGATCGCCTAGAGCGTGAGGGGATTATACGACCTGTGCAGTTCAGTGATTGGGCAGCACCCATTGTACCAGTCATGAAACCTGACGGTAGCGTACGTGTGTGTGGAGATTATAAAATGACCATAAATCAAGCTTGTAAGCTTGACAACTATCCGATACCAAATATGGATGACCTGTATTCCAACCTTGCAGGAGGGCAGAAGTTCACAAAGTTAGACTTGTCTTCAGCATATCACCAAGTGGAGCTCGATGAGGAATCGAGAAAATACGCCACAATAAACACTCATCGTGGTTTATATGAGTACACTGGACTTCCCTATGGTGTTTCATCGGCTCCAGAAATTTTTCAGAGGGTGATGAAGAATGTGGTACAGGGAATTCCAGGCACCGTCGTTTTTATCGATGACCTTCTGATCACAGGCGATAACGATCAAGAACACATGGAAAACGTTCGACTCGTTTTGAAACGCTTGGAAAGTGTGGGACTGAAATTGCGTTTCGAAAAGTGTGTTTTCATGGCTGCGGAAGTGATCTACCTGGGCCACAAAGTGAATGCTCAGGGTATTCAACCAACTGGTAAAACAGTGATTGCGATTCAAGATGCTCCCGCTCCCAGAAATGTGGCCGAGTTACAAGCATATCTTGGTATGCTAAACTACTATGTCAAATTTCTCCCAAATTTGGCTAGTGTACTGTCACCGTTGTATGTACTGCTGCGCAAAGGACGCAAGTGGATATGGAGAAAACGACAAGTCACTGCATTTCTGAAGTCGAAGGAAATGCTTCAATCCCCAAATTTGTTGATGCATTACGATCCCAAGAAGCCGTTGATTGTCAGCTGTGACGCATCGCCATACGGACTTGGCGCTGTCCTGTCCCACGAAATGAAAAACGGCGAGGAACGACCAGTTATGTTCGCATCAAGAACGTTGAGTGCCGCTGAACGAAACTACTCCCAACTGGACAAAGAAGCGGTAAAAAAGTTCCACAAGTATTTGTTTGGACGTCCGTTCCTGATATACACTGATCACAAACCTCTGTTAGGTTTGCTTGGTGAAAACAAGCCTGTGCCGCAGTTGGCATCAGCCAGAATTCAGAGATGGTGTTTGACGTTAGCCGCCTATGACTACACATTAATACACAAACCGGGTAAATTCAATGGAAATGCGGATGGTTTGAGTCGTCTCCCTTTGCCTTCAAAGCCGAAAGCGGTGAAAAAATCGGGCGAAAATATCCTGCTGATGGATGTACTGGACGAAGGACCAGTGACTTCAACTGATATCAGACGGTGGACAGAACTCTGTCCAAAGTTAAGACTTACCTTCAGTGTGGAGTTTGGCCATATGTTGTACAGGATAATCTGAAACCTTACAGTGCTCGAAAGGATGAACTCAGTCTCGACGATGGATGTATCCTATGGGGAACCAGAGTAATTGTCCCTCCACCTGGACGTGAACCTGTCCTCCAGAGCCTCCATGAGAGCCATCCAGGTGTGTCACGTATGAAGAGCCTGGCTAGGAGTTGGTGGCCGAACATGGACTCACAAATTGAGGCCACCGTGAGAGATTGTGTCACTTGTCAACAAAACCGAAATGTGCCGCCAAAAGCACCTTTGTTCCCATGGGAACATCCAGTGCGCCCATGGTCTCGAATTCATATTGACCATGCCGGTCCCTTCATGGGAAAACATTTTCTCGTTATTGTGGACGCACACTCCAAGTGGATTGATACACACATAGTAAATTCTGAGGACACAGAATCCACCATCCGGAAACTCAGTCTTACCTTTGCAAACCAGGGTCTGCCTGACCAGATCGTCAGCGACAATGGGACGGCATTCACAAGCCATGAATTTGAACGTTTCGTGAAAGCCAATGGTATTCAGCACATCAGGGTGTCCCCGTATCACCCGTCATCAAATGGGTTGGCTGAAAGAGCCGTAGACACGGTGAAAGACGGACTTAAGAAACAGAAAGGTGGATCACTTGAGTCAAAACTGACCAAGTTTCTTTTTCATTACCGTGTCATACCCCAGACTACTACAGGTAGATCGCCATGTGAACTTTTGAGTAGCAGAAAGTTCTAAACCACATTGGATCTGATTCGGCCAGATGTACGTACCAAAGTGCAAATCCAGCAACAATGTCAAAAGAATCAGCACGACAAAAATGTGAGGGAGAGGAAGTTCTCTGTTGGCGACCCGGTGTACGTTCTAAACTTTGCTAAAGGCCCGAAATGGTTATCGGGCGAACTCATCAATCAACTGGGTCCAGTATCTTACCTGGTGGGAACGACTGATGGCAGAATCATGCGCAAACATATAGATCACATACGGTACCAACATGATTCTGGAGTTATCCCCACTTTGACGAGAGAGCAGCCAGTAATAATTCCACACGCCAATACAAATCCAGAACCAGTGTGCGACACAGAACCGAGTCCAGAATCCAGACTCACCCAACCAGCACCAGTGGTTGCACCGACAGCTGAATCATCTAGATCAGATACTGTAGGACCGGTGTCTCCGATGTCTCCTTGTGTAGGCAGACCCACTCGTGTTGTCAAGAGACCGGAACGCTTCAGTGATTTCATTCTTGAATGACATTTTACTAATTGGACAGAACATTATTGATGGCTGAACTTGAGATAACGCTTAATGGCGAACTCCTATACTTCAATTTTTGAATAGATGATTTTCCAGTTAATTTGAGTTTTATTGAGTTAAATCTTTAAATCCTTTCAACATTCGAACATTTTCAATTGGTAACTTTGGCGTGGTCCTCCAGCCAGCTTGGACATTTCATACTCGTGAGAATTTGTGTGAAGCGACAACGCAAGGACATTAAATCTTATCATGCTTATGGACTTTGTTAAGGTATAATTCTGCATACACCATTTGGGTGTACCTTTTTACCAAGGGGGAGATATGTGGTAATCTCCATCTCACTAGTCCGTGTCCGTATTCTATTCCGCGTTATATTCCATGTACCAGTTTGAGTTTTGATATAAACGAGACTTGCACGCCGCAACCGATTGTGTTGAGTTTACTTCAACAGATTAAAAATGTATTTGACAATAGAATTCAATCAAATAATTTGGATGAATTCATCAGATGTATAGCTGGACATATTTTGCCCGATTTCTAGCCTTTCATTTTTGTACAAAATCCGAGATTTAAACGTTTACTTCTCGAAAAGTATCCATGCTATGCTTTTGAAATTTGGCATGCTTGTTACTTATAAGGTGATCTAGTAAACCCTATCTCACTTTTTGTAAGTTCGGATTAGTTTTTTAATTATTCAACTTTTAAGACAAACGCCGTAAAATAGTACGTTTTTTTCAATTTATTTTAGTAAAATAGCTGTAAAAACAAAACCAGACAAAAATTTAAAAAATGAGATAAGGTTTACTAGTTCGAATTGTCTCCTATCAAGGTATACCATCAAAGTTGAAACAAGACCAACAGTTTTCATGAAATTTCAATTGATAAATGGACGCTATTGTTTTCATTTTAATTTTTTTAAATTGAAATATTGTCTACACAGTAGCAGCGTCGGTTATACAAACCATATAGTTGGAATCCCTGCGATGTACGCTTTGATAAAATATATAGTTTATTATGGTTATGTTGTATATTTATTGATACAGGCGACAAATTGTCACGGGGGTACAAAAACTGCCTCTAAGGGGACAGCTATCCTTAATTCATATTCAAATATGTATCCCACCAATAGGTACTAGCGGAACACAGGTCACAGATTAAATAACTATGATGCATGTACATGTGCCTCGCAAACGAAAGCAAACCAAAACCTCGGCTGCAATAATCGATCAATGGTTGTCACTGAGAAAATAAACTCGAAAGCGAACACACATGGTTAACAGGTTAGGGACAACCGCCACAGTTTGATAGATCAATATCTGATATCATCTTTAATGGTATATTATTTTTTGGAATATGACACCAACATCTATACGCATCTCTGTTTCGCTACTTTTCCGACGTATTTCTCATGAAAAATTTACTCCCAATAATTAGTTCGTAACATGAAAAACCATAAACCTTCATTTATCAATTATTCAATGTAAAAGATGGGAATACAAATGAAAATTTTTACAAAATTCACACAGTCTTCAGGTAAAAGTTAAATTTCAGGAAATGTATTGCATATTAAAGAATTCCAACCATCCCAGGGTTTGAATTCACTACCTAAATTCTAAAATATTCGTTTAAAACGGTTGTATGGTGGAGGGAATGGGTTTTATGACAACAAAATTTCACTCCCAAAATGGAAGATGATGATGGCATTTTTGGAAATTTTGAGGCGAGATTTTATCGTTACCGAATACACAGCAGCCACAGTCGAAATTTCCTTGATTGCTATGATGTGGGCATGGTCGTTGTTGTGGGTGGGGGTCGTTGTATTCGAACGACTCATTGGACGCCCACAATGTATGCTTTTGTCGGTGTTGGACAGCAAAGTACCGGACTCTCTAAATCAGCATATAATAGGAACCTCTCTCCAGAAATCCTGACAGCGCTCATGGTGACGTGTACGCTCCGCCAACTTGGAATCATGCATGGCGGTGCTCGAAGCATAGCTAAATCTCCTGGACTAGCTGGTAGTGCTTTTGGTGAGTTCATTGGTAAGAAATACTTCGACAATAGCCGACTATGGATAAAAATGATCTTAACAAGTGAACTATCTCCGAATTCCCCATTAGCACAGAATTCAAACAGAAGTTTCTTTTGGCTGTATGAAAAAGGGAGACAGTGCGAGAAATTAAGAAGAAGATGACAATTCCGATAACCTCGAAAGAGTTCGCGGTAGAGCATGACAGACAACCCTGGTCATTTTTGATATATTGTAATTTGGTGAAACCTGTGTTCCAGGTATGTTGAAGTCATGATGTTTTCGTCATATTCAACTCTTGCACAATGTTACAACGCCGAAATATGACGTGTTTGTCGAGCAGCTCGGCTTTGAATATAACCGTACGAACACGGTTTCTCGATAATCGACAATGAAATTCTTTTGAGTGCGAAGGCTGATTTTTTTGGTATCGGCTCCATACTGACACTGGCACGACTCCCTCATGGCGCCTATGAGTGGTGCTTCATAAAGATTTAATAATGTTCTAATGGAACCTGGATGGGAACACGAGAAGAAATTATGCAGTGGATTATTGTTTAAAAGAGTGCGATTGAGAAGCCACTTTCCAGGAAAGTGACCCCTGGTTGCGAGTAAAATCAGAAAGGCAATGTTCCATTAAGGTTTTAGGCATTGATGGGGCAGGGGCGTGGATGTAATCCATCAAAGTAAATGAATATCGAGACTCTGCAATTCGATTTATACGCGAGTATATGCAAATGGCACACCTCATGGATACATGCGGTTTACGTCATGGATACAGACGGTAAAGACCGTATACGTCATGGATGCAAAGAGCTATACCTCATACATTTGGGCAAGACAAGCTCACCATTTACCAATAAAATGCTTCGCAAAAGTTTGTCTTCAGAATTTAATACCATGCTTTGGAATCACAAGGTTGTCCGTGCCAATCTTCGTGAGACCAAATGGTCTGCACAACCTCTAGCCACTGTCTTGTGTAAATGGTCTGTACAACCCCAGCCACTGCATATCTTGTATAAACGGTCGGTACAACCCCTAGCCACTGTCTTGTATTCGCATCTCGTCTTCTTTGAACGTTTTTGTTACCTAATGTAGACATGAAAAGAGATACAGGATGTGAGGTTACGGTTATATCGGAGTATATATTGTTGAGAATAAGCTCTATTCAACACTGCCCATTAAAACATTCTCATTCAATCTCTACATATTTAATTCAAATATATAAGCAAAAAAACATTACACAAAACAAAGCTACATGAAAACTCAGTAACAGGTTAGCCAATGGTGCCAAGGGACCAAGCTGTGGGTAGTTATTATTAGAACACTTCTTGAAGAATATGTAGATGGGCCGTTCTGAATATCCACCAATTAATCCAGTCAATGTGTACAAATGTGTGGGTGATTTTTCATTTTATTCCATAAAAGCATGAAATTTGGCACAGAGGTAATCGTGGCTGCCGAGCATTTCTAGATATGGAGCCACGGCGAATTTTTCCTTTGTATAGGTCACAGCCGCCATTTTTCAAAATGGCAAAAGCTTGCTATGTTCAAGTCGATATGGGCAACAGCTGATTCCGTGCGCCATGGATGAGATATCGCCACAGGAAACAAAGCTATGCTTTATAGAAATGGGCTTCAAGTAGTGCTTATCTTAGCATTCAAGATTTTTGAGTGTAATCTGTCCACAGCTCCGGATATTCACGCGAACATCAGAGATCTCTCCGCATGAAATGCACTATACTAATTTACATGGTCTCATTTTATAAATTCCTATCATACAGAGCCGTTTCTGAGAGAAAATCCAAGAAAAGACATAGAATGAACAATATATCGCCCGAGTAGCACATCCCGATAAGACGACGTCAGTTGAGCAACCAAGGTAAATCCTTTCGCATTTGCTGAGGGATGACTCGTAATATCTAGATGTGAAAAGGTTTAGTTCTCTTGTCTAGTAGTGGATGGTGATAATACTCAGATGAACATACATGCAATGAAACGGTTATAAACCATGATGGAACTGGCCCAAAATAAAAATCTGACGGCCCTTTTTGAAAATGCCCATGGGGCAGTTCAAATATGGGTGGCTCCATAACCAAACACAAATTCGATACCTTCAACTACCTCTGTGCCAAATTTCATGCTTTTATTAATAAAGGTACAATTCGATGGGAAATTTGCACATATTGACTGGACTACAATACACTGATGTAATGTGGGGTGATGGGAATAACGATTACTTACCAGGATACCCTTCCTGTGTAAGACGATCTCGAGGAAGAGGGCAACGATGGCGACCACGACCCCAATAAGTACTAAACCAAATGCCAAGGCGAAATCTCCTAACGTAATTCTGCTCTCACCGCCGGTGAAGAACGATGTCGTTGAAACCACGTCATTTACCTGTTCACACTCCCTGGTGAACCACTTACGTCGGAGGTCATGTAAACGAGTTGTCTCCTTCAACATCAATAGGCCGTGGCTCAAATCTGAACAAACTCCGCTCCCCTTTTTGCAAGCGAATCCATACCCATCGTCAGTCAGCGGCTCCCCAGTCACAATTAGGTCACAGGACGGACTGTTAGCGGCGTATTCCGCCATTGGAGTTTCCATTATGAATGCGTAGTTTGTATCAGACTGGCGAACTTTATCGATCCCCTCTTTTGTTGAACTAACAAACACGGACTTGTCCTGGTTCATTTTCTGCCACATCATTCGTCTTGTAGGATTGGTTGAGTTTCGGAAGAGACTGGCCGTTTTGCCGTATAAGAGTACGCCGTAAGACATATCGGATTTGGCCAAATCATCAAAAGTCCGTATGGTGGCGGATGTTCTCGTATATCCCGCAAGAATTCGTCCGGTGAGAGAAGCAGTGTAGGAAAGAAGCAGAAAGGTGGTGAAGGCCCACCATACCACAGAGACTATCCTCCCAGACACGGAGCGAGGGGCCACACGATAACCTGAATAAGAGACGTATTAGATACATGTACTTTCATACCATGAACACTTTTGGCTGAGGAGCGCTGTTTCAGATACTTTGTAGCCGTATTTTAATATCCCTTAATTGTACAGGGTGGCTTATTACGTTACGGTGGCATACCAGAGTATGGCATATTATAAAGGCTCAGTGGCATGTCAGAGTTGATGGCAATTAGGATACGGTTGAATATTAGAGTATACTTATAAGGTTAAGTTGGCATAGTATGAGTGTCCGGTGGCATATAAGGGTGCCATATTGAGACACGTACAAAGATTGAGATTGAGCTTCCTTCAATGCCAATGAATGGTGCTGTCATTCAATGCCAATGAAGGTGTGACATATTAATGCATATCTATGGGATTCATTACGGACCGCTGTCTGAACAAAGACATGGATGACGTTTTCATCTTTGTTTTCGCTCACCTTGCCAGAACATCGTGCTCAAGGTAAAGAAGAAGGTATTCTTCAGATTAAAACTCTCTCTGAGCGAACTGGACATTCCCAGGGCGATAGCTCCCCACTCAAATGGACTCCAGCGCCATATGAGGTAGAGAAGCACGCTGACAGCGATGTAGGCGACAATAGTGAGGACCCAGACACCGACCGATAACGGTTCTAGGAGGAGGGAAACTCTACTGAACATAGATATGCTCTTCGACTTCTTCATCAGTATTTGAGGACCAGTAAGCATATACTGTACGGTAAAATCCACCGCTTTAGCTCTCTTGGACATCACAGATAGAGGAGCAGCTGCAATGTCGGCCTCCTGGAAAAGGAATATTACTTTCACCCGTAATTATTTTAAGAAACTAATAGAGATTCTTAGTTTTCTGTTTCCCCCTTTCCATACAAATCAACTGGAAAATGCTGAGGGTATACAAAATAAATGACATGAGGTAATCCTGGCTGAGTGGACGGTTGGGTCCTTCGCGCCCGCCCCGATCAAATTCTGTCTTATCTGCAGAAACGATAAAACACTGTAAGCGGACCCTCGGTGAGTTTTTACTTGTGATATTGGGATCATTTGCCCCTATTTCCATAACCCTAGGTGCAAAGCATCATGGGTAAATCCAAGATGATGAACAACTGGGTGTGAGTGAAAACTCAGATATAACTTCTTCAAAAAAGGCATTTTTTGGACTATTTTTCGTTCAGATTTTTCGAATTTTTTATTTATGTGTTTTCTTTGCAAACTACATTATAAATTAGTAAATAATAATCTGATCTGAATAAAATAGCTTTTGTCCACTTTTCCTCACAGAAAAGCAGGAATTTCGAAGAAAAATGATGAAAACATCACTTTTCTGGTACCCCACATGGTCGCCATTTTGAATTTACCCATGGTCCTCAACTTGTGGGGTTATGCAAATCGGTTCAAAATGACTCCAATATGATAAACTACCAAGTCAGGGAGTGTCAGCTCTCAAGTTTTCGGGAGGGGGCGGAAAGTGCCCCAAGGTCAGGTAGGGTTACGTGATAAGTTGAGTATTCTTCAAAATATTTGACTGTACAAAAGTGCCCAAAATTATTTGGTTTTACATCAGCTTTTCTATCATAGTATGCAGTGTTTACAGAAAGATTACCACAAATGAAATAATCGAAAATCTGACCGTGAAATCTACCCAAACTGTATCTTTCAAGCGTGACGTCATCAGCTAGGCCATCTTGAGTTTGTTTCATCTACTGGTTGAATTTGATGCCAAGATTTACTGTGGAAGGTGCCGGGGGTTGCCTTGTCTCCAACCCAGGCCTGAGTAGGCCTCCAGTTGCCCTGGCCAAATCCCTGAATTTATCGTCTATTATATGTTTCTTGCGGCAAGAAATAAAGCGTTTTAAAGCCTGACTATACAAATTATTGTGATATTTCGGAACTCGCCTTTATTATGGATGCTTAAGGAAATGAGAGAGGTTCGGTTTTGTCAGATAGACCATGAAAATGAATAGTAACAATAATAGGCCTAGCCTCCGTTCTGGGAGAGATTGGCTCGAAACTTGATTCCATAATGACGTCAAATGATACCAGAAAATGGATGCTACCCCATAAACACTACACCATGCTGTGAAATGCGACGTATAAAACTGGTCCATAGCGCCATATGTGTATCAATATAGTCTCCACATTCACATAAAAGAAAATTGATAAATGGTTCAGTATGTTTGGTGTCGTCTGAACTGATTTTTACACTTTTAAGACTGATATGTAGCAATTAATCTGTGGGCTGGTGCGTGTGGTCTGAAGACTGGCGTTGAGGCAAAGATAACGTTTCAGAATAAGAGTCAGGCTTAGGGGGTCTCGGTTGAAGCATACAAGGAGGGGGTCTGGTAAAATCTCGCGTTACAGTGGCAAACATTTGAAGTATCACGAATAATCTAGAGATATCGACCATACTCACCCCACGGACAAGATGTCCAATCATTCCCGTCCAGTTCCCCTCTTCCGTTACATAACCATATCTGCCGTCTTTCACAAGGTCAAGGTCATAGTCAAAGTTCAAGATTTCACTCAATTCCCGTATGACGTCGACAAGAAATCCTTCAAAACGAGTTATATTCCCTCTCTCAGTGTTTGATACAATCACGAATGGGCTTTCCTACAAATTAATAACGGTTATCATCGTGAATGGGCTTTCCTACAAATTAATAACGGTTATCATCGTGAATGGGTTATCCTACAATATAACAACCGTTACCATCGTGAATGGGCTTTCCTACAAATTAATAACGGTTATCATCGTGAATGGGTTATCCTACAATATAACAACCGTTACCATCGTGAATGGGCTTTCCTACAAATTAATAACCGTTATCATCGTGAATGGGTTATCCTACAATATAACAACCGTTACCATCGTGAATGGGCTTTCCTACAAATTAATAACCGTTATCATCGTGAATGGGTTATCCTACAATATAACAACCGTTACCATCGTGAATGGGTGTACAAAATAATCACCGTTACCATCGGACGTTCTTACAAAATAATAACCGTTACCATCGTGTATGCATGTTCTTACAAAATAATAACCATATATCATCGTGAATTGATGTTCTTACAATCTAATAACCGTTATCAATGTTAATGGATGTTTTTATAATAACCGTTATCATCGTGAATTGATGTTCTTACAATTTGATAACCGTTATCAAGGTGATTGGGTGATCTTACAAAATAATAACCGTTATCATCGGTTGTTCTTACAAAATAATATAACCGTTACTATCGTGAATGGGTGTTCTTACAAAATAAGTACCGTTATCATCGTAAAGAGAGGATCTTACAAAATAACAATAGTTACCACATGATTTTCAAAAAACTGTAGGATATATTCATTTGAGTAGCCAGAAACGTTTCGATCAAGCCATGATCAGGCCATACCAGATTACCTCACGGACATTTACTAAAAAAGGATGCAGCCCCAAGGTGTATTCCATGCACGAAGATCTCAGAGTGAAACTGTATAGATTTTAAGATTGTGAGAGATACTTTTTATCAAGCAGCTACTTTAGAAGATCTTTTTAGTCGGGTGAAAGAAGACTGTATTTTACGTTATTTGAGAGAAATCGGTTTGTTGCTCAAGTTTTAATGTATGTACATGTATTTGGTTTGTTGTGTTGATTACTTCTCGATTGCAGGGTTGTTGATTTTTTTTGTTGCAATGCTTAGAATTTTGTTTGGTTGTCCCTGTATAGCTGAAATAGTGGTAAACCTTAATTCTCTCCCTCTCCTAATAACCGTTACCATCGGATGTTCTTACAAAATAACAACCGTTACCATCATGAATGGACGATCTTGCAAAATAATAAACCTCGTATTTTCCATGGATAGCAACTTCTTTATTGCTGACGATTCGTTGGAGATACGTTTTATCATCGTGAATGATGAATTAAAAATGTCATTAGAAACTGGAAGTAACTCCAACAAAACTTAAGTTTCACAGCAAGAAAGAAGCTGTTATCCATAGAATAGCCTTGTGTTGTATACACCGACTTCTAACTGTCTATCAAAGAAACAAACAAGAGAAAATAACCGTTATCATCGTGAAAGGATTTTCTTACAAAATAATAGTCATTATCATCGTGAATGGATGTTCTTACAAAATAATAGTCATTATCATCGTGAATGGATTTTCTTACAAAATAATAACTACTATCATCGTGAATGGGTGTTATTACAAAATAATAACTACTATCATCGTGAATGGGTGTTATTACAAAATAATAACTACTATCATCGTGAATGGGTGTTATTACAAAATAATAACTACTATCATCGTGAATGGGTGTTATTACAAAATAATAGTCATTATCATCGTGAATGGATGTTCTTACAAAATAATAACCACTATCATCGTGAATGGGTGTTATTACAAAATAATAACCACTATCATCGTGAATGGGTGTTATTACAAAATAATAACCACTATCATCGTGAATGGGTGTTCTTACAAAATAATAACCACTATCATCGTGAATGGGTGTTATTACAAAATAATAGTCATTATCATCGTGAATGGGTGTTATTACAAAATAATAACTACTATCATCGTGAATGGATGTTCTTACAAAATAATAACCACTATCATCGTGAATGGGTGTTATTACAAAATAATAGTCATTATCATCGTGAATGGGTGTTATTACAAAATAATAACTACTATCATCGTGAATGGGTGTTATTACAAAATAATAACTAATATCATCGTGAATGGATGTTCTTACAAAATAATAACCACTATCATCGTGAATGGGTGTTATTACAAAATAATAGTCATTATCATCGTGAATGGGTGTTATTACAAAATAATAACTACTATCATCGTGAATGGGTGTTATTACAAAATAATAGTCATTATCATCGTGAATGGGTGTTATTACAAAATAATAACTACTATCATCGTGAATGGGTGTTATTACAAAATAATAACTACTATCATCGTGAATGGGTGTTATTACAAAATAATAACCACTATCACCGTGAATGGATGTTCTTACAAAATAATAGTCATTATCACCGTGAATGGGTGTTATTACAAAATAATAACTACTATCATCGTGAATGGGTGTTATTACAAAATAATAACTACTATCATCGTGAATGGGTGTTATTACAAAATAATAACTACTATCATCGTGAATGGGTGTTATTACAAAATAATAACCACTATCACCGTGAATGGATGTTCTTACAAAATAATAGTCATTATCATCGTGAATGGATGTTCTTACAAATTAATAACCGTTATCATCATGAATTGATGATCTTACAAAATAATGAAGCTAGACTATTCTATGGATAACTTCTTATTGCTGTGGATTTAACGTTTCGTTGAAGATACTTCGAACTTTTTCAAATCTAATTAAAAAAGCCATGTAAAAGTTTAGCTTTGTAAAAGTTGGAAATAACTTCAACGAAACTTGAGTTCCACGGCAATAAAGAATTTATTTTTATCCATAGAATAGCCTTGTGTTATATACGGCGACTTGTAAATAATAACCGTTATCACCTTGAATGGATATTCTTACAAAATACGAACCATTTTCATCGTGAACGGATGTTCTTACAAAATACTAACCGTTATCATAATTGTCTATGGACTTTATTGCAAAGTAATAACTGTTATAATCTTGAATGGATATTCTTACAAAATAATGACCGTTATCATTGTGAATGGATGTTCTTACAAAATACTAACCGTTAGCATAATTGTGAATGGACTTTATTACAAAATAATAACTGTTATCTTCGTGAATGGATGTTCTTAAAAAATAATAACCGTTATTACTGTGAGCGCGGTTGACCATATACAGCTCACAATCAAAAAAATGCTGTGATTCATACAGAAAAATATCTAGCTTTTATTCCGAAAGTAACGTTGGACAGTGACGACGGACGTTGGGAACTGAGCTTACGTCTGGGGTCTGTTGTTGGCTTTTCCGTATGGATTATTTATATAGATAAAATACGTCACGCAGAAACGGGTTCATTTTTACTTACTATGATAGTGGTAATTCTGTGACGCGGTCGACTCGAGTCCCCCGCAATGGCCTTCTGTAAGAATGAACAAAGTAAAATGTTAGGCATACATGCAATACATAGCTACGAAATCATGGAAGGGACATGGAAAATATTAATTCTGTACTTTCATTGGAGGGCTACTCGGGGTCCGAGATAACTCTGCGTTTTGATTGGTCAATTATCTCGGGGTCAGAGATAATTTTGCATTAGCATTGGACAATTATCTCGGGGTCCATGTCCCTTCTATGCTTCCGTACACAGTAGACAACTGGTAACAGAAACCATTCATGAATGGCAATGAAGAGACAAAATGGCTCCTTTACTTTGGCGATGGTACGATAAGGCGGGATTTTGGCCTATACGTGGTGCAGTTGAAATCGAAAATATAAATTGTCCTAAAAATACTTACGTTTTAATGTAACGGCAAGGGAAAATATAAGTACACAATATGTGAAAGTTTTAGTGCGATTGCGTTATGATTATAGTTATCACATGAAACTGAAATCCACAGCTTGTGCTATTTTGTGAAAAAGGGTCCCAATCAAGCCCTTCAGACACGCATTTAGACGCGAAGGACCCCTTGGACCAAAACGCCATTTAACCTGGTGTTGTGTGGTAACATTATATTCCGACTGCTGGAAGGTCTTTTTGGTCCAAGGAGTCCTTCATACTAAACAATGAAAAGTTATGATTCATAACGTTTGAAGTTTTCGTAAGTAGATTAAAGTGACAAAATAGCCCGTTACAGTTGTTCGTATGTCGTGGTGTAGTGGATACGCACGTTGGATCACGAGCGCCTCGAAATTTTCTTTTACCGAGTTCGAATCCCAGGAGGGCAACATGTGTGGCGTCGACACGTTATTTCAATCTTTCTCATTTTTTGTAACAAAAAATTGCATTCAGGATATCTGAAATAAGATTTTGGGCTATCATTATGAAAGAATTAAAAAGTAAAATAAATATTGTTGACCAATAACACCGTCACGATACCTTGTGGACATTACGGGCTAGTCAAACGTTGAAATTGAACGATCAGTCGCTACCTGTTACAACGGCAAAATATTGGCTAGGCTTTGGTGTAAGACCTCCCATTGAAAAGGTAATATGCCGGACAAAAGACTGACAATACAACTTGCCGCAGATCCTTTGTCAATTATATTTCGTGAGTCTTACACCAAATCGTTGCCAAAATATTCGCCTAAATTGTGTATTTATTCTCCAATATGTGCATAAGTTATCATGGTTTACCGTAACATTCAGTCCGTTGATTGACAGTTACCGCCGACGACAAGTTGTACATTGCATTGTGATTGACAGATGGAGAGAGGAAATGTACATTCCCTCGAGTCGGCTGGCTGTGGGCAAAAACCTCGCCTTACAATACCATCTCCTTTCACCAAACGTCAGATATTGTCATATGGGCGAGTTAGCGAGTGAGTAAGTGGGTCAAGCTGTTAACGTCGCTTTCAACAATATTTCAGTCATATCGCGACGAACCAACAAAGCACCACCCAGCCAAGTTATGTTCCTGTTGCTTCAAATAAGCAAATCTTTGAAGCAGCATGGAACCAGACACCGTGTTTTATAGGATGGATGGCGCATGCACCCTACAAAACACTGAGGACAGCACACAAGAGACAGACAGGACGCTTACATTGGTGCTACGAAGACAAATGCAATTACAGTGCAAGACACCACATTATCAAGTTCTTGTTGCTTCTCGTGAAATGCATTGAAGCAACAGGAACCTGTTCCCACCGGTCACTGACCAACCACCCGCTATTATTATAAGACTAGCAGTGAATCCTTCAATGATTCTCACAGAAAGTGAAATTCTCCGGTCTTAATTTGAGATTCACAGACCGGTGGATATAACTTGTGTTTACATCACTGTCGAAGCTCAGGCCTATCAAGTGAGTGACGTCACTTCGAACACATGTTGTACGGCTAACGACAGGTTTCAAGATGAATGATCATGCCCGAATTTGGAGATCCATGTTTTCTGGACTGTAAGACTCTGTTAAATCAAGATATTAACAGACAGTGTCAGCATACTGTTCCAGCTGTTTCCCCTCCTGCGATTGGTCATACCACCCGCGCCATTTTAAATTAAGACGAGCATTCTCATTGGATCACTATTTATATGAGCCGTCTCAATCTTCAAACACAACCAAGTGACTGTCTCAGTTGATCCATGAGGTAGACCGGCCTCGTTTTCAATCTCAAAATCTGCCGTCCAACTGGGTAAATGTTGTTGGTTCATCAGCCAGTAATTGAACCTTCGTATATGATTGGCGGTAGTGGACAGAAATCGGTGTGAAAGCCTAGAATTAAATCGATTTAGACCTAGGATTAAATCGATCTGGACCTCGATCTAAGTTCACCAGTCAAATTACTGTTTAATTCCTTCTGTAAAAAAAGTTCTAAATCGCGGAATAAATCGATTTTGATCTAGGATTAAATCCCCGATATCATTTATGGCAATGAATTTTATTTAATCCACTGTCTTGATCATTCTAGTCCGATGTTTAATTGGATGAAGAAAGCATCGGACGAGAAACCCGATTGTGATTGGTGCACCAAAGCCTAGGGTCGAACGTTTTGTACCTCGATTTTCTCAGTTCCTAGAACTAAATCGATTTATTCCGCGGTTTACAGGGTGAGTCAGAAAAAAAAGGTCCACCTTATAATTTATTGTGTATAGGGATATTACACAACGAAGGGTACTCTCTTTGCTATATCCACCCATTGTACGGCGAAAAAAATATACCGATAATGTGTATATATCAATGACGCTCACAATCTCAGTAAAGTCAGATATGATATCACGGAATATTATATCTGAATTCAGCCCTATATAAATCCCCATTTGCGTACACTTCGCCATCCATAAGATGGCTTGCGAATCGTGTGTCTCCATTATCGCGGAGCGATATCCGGTGTTTTACCGGATTCTGTTCGGCCTTCATCCGACGGAGAACAGTCTCGAAAACTCTGATAAATTACAGGTTTTCATACATACCTCGGAAACAGATATTGTCTGGGCTTACAAAATATATAGATATGAATTACTTTCGTATCAACCAAGAGGTGTGGTAGATCTGTAATTTTGAACAAGTAGATTTGCAATTTGGTCAGTGTTATTTTGATTTTTGGACACCCATATGAAAATGTCTGGCTATTTAAAAATAGTCCGGTGTAGCCTGATTATTGTTTTGGAAGCGGATGTCGCCTGTACCATCCAATTGCCAAGCTCAAATTTGCTATCGCTGGTACGCTAGATATTTATTTCTCGCCCACCGATTAAAAATCAAGTATGTGATATTGAAGTGAGACGTTGGAAAGTTTGGATCAACAGGGTTTCGAAAAGTAAAGTTATGGGCAACTGATTGGCTGATCGCTGACTGGCATACAAGTTGTATTCATATTTATCATTATGATGATTCATAGCTAGGGTGGATGGGAAAACAGCAGATCTCACACAACATGAAACTGATGTGAGTGGTAGGGAGAAAGAAAACGCTCACTCGTCCATTTAAATACCGTTTGCTGTATGTGAGAGAAACTAATTAATAGCTTTTAGTAGTTTCGGTCCAAGGGAGGTAATTCATGGAGTGTCAAACCACATCGGATCATGAGTAGTATATAAAGGACCGATTCCTTATGATTTTCAGGGTACCCGAAAAAGATCGCCAATCGGGAACCCTCCAAATGAGGTAGAATTTACTTTTATGACATGCAGGAGTGTGAACATGATAGGACATGTACTGAAGTGTGACGTCATGTATGACGTCACTTCCGGTCTGCGTGAATCGGGCGTGTGTATTCCTCCGCGGTGATGTGGTCTGGCGGTGATGCGGTCTGCCTCCGCGGACAGAAAGTAGTCCCATGGGTTGACTTCCAATGTTAATGTATACGGGGAATACCTAAATAGACGTTTTGTGGCCTAGGTGGGTCCCTAGTGGACCGATTGGGTCGAGTGAGGTATCAAAGTGAAGCATTCGTGAAGGGGCATCTGATGGGTTGGGTGTGGGGTTGAAATATCGGCATTCTGCGCATGCGCGGTGGCCAATGGGTATGAAAATAGACGTTTTGGAGCTAGGGGAGCCCCTAATGGTCCAATGGGGTCATATGATGTATCAATGTGAAGCCTATGTGAGGGGGCATCTGACTGGACTAGCGGCTCGGGCGTTGTCACCATTCTGCGCATGCGCAGACAGGGAATTGTGGGAAAAGGGTATGGAAATAGACGTTTTGGGATCTAGGGGAGCCCCTAATGGGCCGATGGAGTCGTATGAGGTATCCATGTGAAGCCTATGTGAGGGGGCATATGACTGGACTAGCGGCTCGAGCGTTGTCACCATTCTACGCATGCGCAGACAGGGAATTGTGGGAAAAGGGTATGGAAATAGACGTTTTGGGATCTAGGGCAGCCCCTAATGGGCCGATGGAGTTATATGAGGTATCAATGTGAAGCCTATGTGAAGGGGCATCCAGTCATGGGTGGGTGCATGTAAAAATTTTCCTGAAAAAAAGCGGAACACGGACTTTACTCCTAAAATAGGGGAAAACACCTATATGGGGTATGGGGGAGGTATATAGGTCGCCGGGCTTAACGGGGCTTTCCTATCAATAGAGTTATCTCCCCCTAGTTCCAGGGTGGGTGTATGTAAATTTTTTCCTGAAAAAATACGGAACACGGACTTTATCCTAAATTACGGGAAAATGCCTATATGGGGTATGGGGGGTATAGGACCATCCTGGGAAACCTACTTCTCGACATTTGCGGTATAGGTTGTGGGGTCTCGTTTTCTTAGCCTCGTCAAGACAAACATGATAGGAAGTGTCGCGGAGCGAATCGTTGAAATTTTTGAAAAAAGTTCAGGGAGACCCATATAGTCCCATACTAGGGGTATAGGACCAATGTTTGTCCCACTGGGAAACCTACTTCTAGACATTTGCGGTATGGTTGTTTGGATTTATTTTCTTAGTCTCGTCAAGACAAACATGATAGGAAGTGTCCCGGCACGAAACGGTGAAATTTTTGAAAAAAGTTCGAGGTCTGTCTATAGTCCCATATAGACCCATATACGGGTTATGGGGGTATAGGTCCAATGTTTGTCCCACTGGGAAACCTACTTCTATACATTTGCGGTATGGTTGTTTGGATTTGTTTTCTTAGTCTCGTCAAGACAAACATGATAGGAAGTGTCCCGGCACGAAACGGTGAAATTTTTGGAAAAAGTCACGGAGGTCTGGGTAGGCCCATAGGCCTATACTGCATGGCTATGGGGTATAGGCCCATACGGGGTGGACGTTTTTGGGTCTTGGTGAGCCCCTAATGATCCTACGGTGTCGTATGAGGTCTTATTTTGAAGCTGTCGTGGAGGAGCATCCGACTGGACTAATAGTTCGTCCGTTGTCAATATTCTGCGCATGCGCAGTCTGGCCCGTAGTATAGAAAGCAGGCATTTTGGGGGGGGTATGTGGGTGTGTGTTTGGGGTAGAGATGGACCGCTATGGGTCCGAATGGGTCGTGGAAGGTGTCAAAGTGAAGCTTGTGTGGGTTAGAGTCAGAATGGCGTGGTTTTAAATGCAAGTCGCGTCAATCTGCGCATGCGCAGTTGGTTGTAGTAAGTAAAGTGGCCATTTTGGGGCAGTGAAGGAAGGTATTTGGTGTAGAGAGCGACCATCCTTGGTCCGAATGCGTCGTGTTAGGTGTCATTTTGTAGCTCTTGGGGTGTAGACCCGATTTGAGGGATGTTCACGTCATCTGTGACGTCATTGGTGACGTCATCAGTACGAGTAGTAGCCAAACTGGACATTTTGAGGCAGTGAAAGGAAGGTATTTGGTGTAGAGAGGGACCATCCTTGGTCCGAATGCGTCGTATGAGATGTCATATTGTAGCAACGCCCGCCAACGCCAAGCTTAACGCTTCAACGCCCTGGTGAAATAGCTCAGAAGTTCTGATTTTCTAGATATTCCATGGAATTGTCACTAATTCTTCGAAATTCAGTGACGCCCGTCAACGCTTGTAGTTATGCCTTAACGCTCTAACATAACGCCTTGACGCCATGATATAGACCGGAGAGAGAACAACAACAAAAACAAGGATCACACATGAGAGGATCACAACAACAAGAAGTTTTTTCATATAGTTTATTTTCCCCAATGTTACATCATACCCACGCTGGGGGAGCCGCGTTGGGTATGTTTACAACTCAAAAAGACTCTTGCCCAATCAGAGGCCACCATTTGCATCTATCATATTCGTTCCTGTCCGTTAGATGTAGTCTTGTCCAATCAGAAGTCGCCATTTCAGCAAGTTCCATCTTCGGCCATGTTCGCTCTGGACCGTTTATTCTAATCATCGTCGGACAGGCCTGGATATTCTTCGGGCAGCATGTCCTGAAACAGTTGTTTGCGCATTCTGATCGCATTTTCCAGGGCCTCGGTGGGTGGTAGTCCCATAGCCTTTTCCAAGTGACGCTTGGTCTCCATGATGGACCTGTGCGTGGGGTCGCCTTTCATTTCAAGCGGTAGTAAGGTATACTGTTCATAGATCGCCATGGCTGTTTTCCTGATGCGGGGGTGCATTTGGGTGTACGTCTGTTGTAAATTATCCTCTCCGGCGTCCTCGATCGCTGCAGCGTAAGTATTGATAGCTGCTGTCACAATACGATCCCAGAAAGTAAGTTCTGCCTCACTTTCCACGGACGTATGCTGACTATCTGAGGTCAAGCTCTCCGTATCACTAGATAGACTCTCAGCAATCTCTGTTTCGGTATCAGTCGATACACTCTCAGCACTCTCTGTATCAGCATCCCCCTCAACGGACTCCTCGGAGTCTTCAATCCCATGTATGTTTTTCTGGTGTCGCACCATGTCTGGTGAACGTGCGTTCGCACTCAGATCAAGTATAAGTCATGTTGACGGTTGAACGTCGACTGTGCGTGTTTTTGGAAATACGCTCGCTTTTATAGACAGTAACGCCCGTCAACGCTTAGCTTAACGCTTCAACGCCCTGGTGAATTAGTTCAGAAGCTCTGATTTCCATGGAATTGACACCCATTCATCGAAATGCAGCGACGCCCGTCAACACCCGTCGTTACGCCTTAACGCCCGTCTCAACGCCTTAACACACTTTCTTAACGCTTTAACGTCGTTTAATGATGCGTTCAAACAAATGTTGCTTTTGTGCTATTGCTCTGACATACGCCGCTTTCCAGTTCATGCCCGAGGTTTTCAACATCGACGCTGTTCTTTCGATTTCCATATGGACTGGGTCCTTGTCCAACAATTTCATATGGGTCACGAGGTCGGCATACTGCTGACGTAAAGCCCGTCGTAGTCTGGGTGCCAATCTGTTATGGGCTAAAATTGCGGCTTCTTTTTTCGAATATCCTTTGTGTTGAAACTTGTTTTCTGTGGCCCTCAACGTCTTGCCCATCTCGGCGTCCATACTTTCTTTGAACAAATCCTTCCATAGCCTCGAGTTCACGTTATGTTCATTCCCTTGTACGGGTACGGGTTGGGCCTTCACGGTTGGGTGATATTCCGGGACTGATGGTATGAAGCGGACCCGCTGAGTAGTATACAAAGCGTAAATTGAGGTCTATTGACCTCAGAAATTTGCATATTAGGGAGGTCACGGGAGGGTCACAGAGGTCAAATGCAATATAGTTCCGGCAGAAAGACCAAAAGCTACCTCCAATCCAGGAGAGTTCCAATTGCTGCAGGGGATGTATTCAGGATGTATTCATCCGCGGTGATGCGGTTTGGCCGCGGTTTTGGCGGTGATTTGGTCTCGGGAAAAAGCTTCCGCGGAGAAAAAGTAGTCCCTAGATAAAATGGTCCGATGGGGTCGAGTGAGGTATCAAAGTGAAGCTTATGTGAAGGGGCATCTAATGGGCTGGGTGGGGGGTTGACATATCGGCCTTCTGCGCATGCGCGGTGGCCGAAGGGTATGAAAATAGCCGTTTTGGGATGTAGGGGAGTCCCTAATGGTCCAATGGAGTCGAGTGAGGTATCAAAGTGAAGCCTAGGTGAAGGGGTATTTTATGGCTGGGTTAGTGCATGTAAAATTTTTCCTGAAAAAAAACGGAACTCGGACTTTATCGAAAAATCCGGGAAAATACCTATATGGGGTATGGGGTCCGATTGTGTCGAGTGAGGTATCAAAGTGAAGCATTAGGATTTCGCTGACGTCCTAGTAATAAACATAATCTATAGGTGTTGTACCATGTTAATAGGATCAGTCTAGCATCTGTACCATCCTAGGGTCGAGCGTTTATTGTCCCGTGTATCTCCGCAAGAAAACAACAAACAAAATGGCGGCTCCAGGATGGTGTGGGGATGCCCTTTCCATATCACGGCGTCGACAGTAGCGCCATCTGCACACATTGACACAAGGGAGACAACTCGTGTGGCCTAAGGATATGGAAATAGCCGTGTTGGAGCTAGGGGAGCCACAAATGGTCCAATGGGATCGAGTGAGGTATCAAAGTAAAGCCTAGGTGAAGGGGCATTTGATGGGCTGGGTGTGGGGTTGAACTAGCGTCATTCTGCGCATGCGCGGTGGCCCAAGGGTATGGAAATAGCCGTTTTGGAGCTAGGGGAGTTACTACTGGTACAGTGGGGTCATATGAGGTATCAATGTGAAGCCTAGGTGAGGGGGCATCTGATGGGCTGGGTGTGGGGTTGAACTAGCGTCATTCTGCGCATGCGCGGTCGCCCAAGGGTATGGAAATAGCCGTTTTGGAGCTAGGGGAGTTACTACTGGTCCAGTAGGGTCGAATGAGGTATTAAAGTGAAGCCTGTGTGAGGGGACATCTGACTGGACTAGTGGGTTTGAACTAGCGTCATTCTGCGCATGCGCGGTGGCCCAAGGGTATGGAAATAGCCGTGTTGGGAGCTAGGGGAGCCACAAATGGTCCAATGGGGTCGTATGAGGTATCAAAGTAAAGCCTATGTGAAGGGGCATCTGACTGGACTAGTGGCTCGGCCGTTGTCACCATTCTGCGCATGCGCGGTGGCCCAAGGGTATGGAAATAGCCGTTTTGGAGCTAGCGAAGCCACTAATGGTCCAATGGGATCGAGTGAGGTATCAAAGTGAAGCTTATGTGAAGGGGCATCTGACTCGACTAGTGGGTTGACATAGCGTCATTCTGCGCATGCGCGGTGGCCCAAGGGTATGGAAATAGCCGTGTTGGAGCTAGGGGAGTCCCTAATGGTCCAATGGGGTCGAGTGTGGTATCCATGTGAAGCATTCGTGAAGGGGCATCTGATGGGTTGGGTGTGCGGTAGGAATATCATTCTGCGCATGCGCAGACGCAATGCGGAGCTCTCGTCCAATCAGAAGCGAGTATTTCAAATCCGGGAGCTAGGGGAGTCCCTAATGGTCCAATGGGGCCGAGTGAGGTATCCATGCGAAGCATTCGTGAAGGGGCATCTGATGGGTTGGGTGTGCGGTAGTAATATCATTCTGCGCATGCGCAGACGCAATGCGGAGCTCTCGTCCAATCAGAAGCGAGTTTTTCAAATCCGCCACGGAGCTCTCGTCCAATCAGAAGCGAGTATTTTGACCCGGTGCATTATGGGGCATATCCAAGATGGCGGCACGTTTGTTCAAGATGGCGGCACATCCGGTGTCGAAAACTGGCCATTTTATCGGGATGTGGTCACCTAGTGTCGAAAACTGGACCCTGTATGGGTCCCGCTAGACGTTTTGGGAGCTAGGGGAGTCCCTAATGGTCCAATGGGGTCGAGTGTGGGGTCGTGTGGGGTTGAAATAGCGGCATTCTGCGCATGCGCAGCCTGGCCGTAGTATAGAAATAGACGTGTTGGGGGGTATGTGGGTGTGTGTTTGGGTTTGAGATGGGCTATTCACGGTTCGAATGGGTCGTGTGAGGTATCAATGTGAAGCTTGTGTGGGGTAGAGTCAGAATGGCGTGTTTTTAAATGCAAGTCGCGTCAATCTGTGCATGCGCATTTGGTTGTAGTAAGTAAAGTGGCCATTTTGGGGCAGTGAAGGAAGGTATTTTGGGTCGAGATGGACCATCCTTGGTCTGAATGCGTCCTGGGAGGTGTCATTTTGTAGTTCTCGGGGTGTACATTCCGAATTGAGGGATGTTCCCGTCATCTGTGACGTCATCGATGACGTCATCAGTAGGAGTATTAGCGAAAGTGAAACCTTAGTAGTGCAGGAGCGCATTGTGGGAGAGGACCATCTGGCGTGTTGGTGAATGCGTCATGGATGTGTCATGTTGTAGCTCTCGGAGTATAGACCTGATTTCAGGCATATTTATAGCATCTGTGACGTCATTGGTGACGTCATTAGTACAAGTTGTAGCGAAAGTGGGCCTTTTTTAGCAGTGAAGGATGTTATTTGGTGTAGAGATGGACCATCCGCGGTCCAAATGGACCGTGTGAGGTGTCATCTTGCAGCAACGCCCACCAACACCATTCTTAATGCTTCAACGCCCTGGTGAAATAGCTCAGAAGCTCTGATATTCCATGGAATTGTCACTAATTCTTCGAAATGCGGTGATGCCCGTCAAGGCCCGTCGTTACACCTTAACACTCTAACATAACGCCATGATATAGACCAGAGAGAGAACAACAACAGCAACAACAACAAGGATGACACATGAGAGAACAACAAAAACAACAAGAAGTTTTTTTCATATAGTTTATTTTCCCCAATGTTACATCATACCCACGCTGGGGGAGCCGCGTTGGGTATATTTACAATTCAAGAAGATTGTTATCCAATCAGAGGCCACCATTTGCATGTTTCATATTCGTTCCTGTCCGTTAGATGTATTCTTGTCCAATCAAAAGTCTCCATTTCAGAAAGTGCCATCTGAACCGTTTATTCTAATCATCGTCGGGCAGGCCAGGATACTGTTGAGGCAACATATCCTCAGATAGTTGTTTGCGCATTCTGAGTATCTATCAGTGCGTGGGTGAATACTTTCATCCGATGGAGGTGGTGGTCAGTTTAACCACGAAGAACGCAACATTGGTCATTATCTCCACTATCCACTTGGTGTTACAATTCAAGAAGACTTGTCCAATCAGAGGCCACCATTTGCATCTGTCATATTCGTTCCTGTCCGTTAGATGTATTCTTGTCCAGTCAGAAGTCTTCATTTCAGAAAGTTCCATCTTCGGCCATGTTCGCTTTGAACGGTTTATTCTAATCATCATCGGGCAGCCCAGGATACTGTTGAGGCAACATATCCTCAGATAGTTGCTTGTGCATTCTGAGTATCTATCAGTGCCTGGGTGAATACATTCACCCGATGGGTTGGTCGGTCAGCTTGGTCACGAAGAACGTAACATTGGTCACACTGTCCACTGTCCACTGTCCACTTGGTGTTGGGGCGTTGCAACCGGGCCCATTCCAAGGGATCCACGGTGTTCAGTTTCTCCAGCATCGTCTCTAGCGACACTCGGTTAATGATGGTAAACGGTTGGTCAAATACCTGGATGTTACTGCTCGGGTAAAAGTATCGGACTTTGACTGTCTCTTTATGCTGCAGCACATAACCAAACGCCAGATTCAATTTGAAGGCCGTAGTTTGATCTTTGAAGATGGCTTCTACGTAGCTACGTAGACGGGCGAGGTCGGTCAGTCGGAAATTGTAGATATATTGAATAGGGCGATGACGGTGGAAACAGTGCCGTATCATGGACCAATGGCGCCGATAGATGTCACTCACTGGATGGGCGCCCTGTAAGAGATCGCTAGAAACATTTATGGGCTCGTCCAGAAAATGTTCGATGTTGTCAGGCGTATGACTCGAAACCGTAACGGTGGGGTCCGGCTGGATATCCAGGCTCTGAACTGTGGGTATAGACGGGCTCTCCTTCATCGCATCACCAGTGGCATTCGTCTCCCTGGGCTCATCTTCACTAGGTCTGACCTTCCGCGGCTCCTCCTCAGTAGGAAGTTGTCGCACATGCCATGGTACCGGGGCATGAATCAACCGTTGGTGTCGCAGCAACTGACTGCGTCGTTTGAAGAGTTGCCCACAACCGTTACATTGTTCCGTCGCGCCCTCGTGGAATGAGCGTTCGTGGCACAGTAAATGATCCTCCCGATTGAATGACCGTGCGCAGGTTGTACATCTAACGGACAGGAACGAATATGACAGATGCAAATGGTGGCCTCTGATTGGACAAGTCTTCTTGAATTGTAACACCAAGTGGATAGTGGAGATAATGACCAATGTTGCGTTCTTCGTGGTTAAACTGACCACCACCCCCATCGGATGAAAGTATTCACCCATGCACTGATAGATACTCAGAATGCGCAAACAACTATCTGAGGATATGCTGCCTCAACGGTATCCTGGCCTGCCCGACGATGATTAGAATAAACGGTTCAGATGGCACTTTCTGAAATGGAGACTTCTGATTGGACAAGAATACATCTAACGGACAGGAACGAATATGCAACATGCAAATGGTGGCCTCTGATTGGATAAGAATCTTCTTGAATTGTAAATATACCCAACGCGGCTCCCCCAGCGTGGGTATGATGTAACATTGGGGAGAATAAACTATATGAAAAAACTTGTTGTTGTTGTTGTTCTCTCATGTGTCATCCTTGTTGTTGTTGTTGCTGTTGTTGTTCTCTCTCCGGTCTATATCATGGCGTTATGTTAGAATGTTAAGGTGTAACGACGGGCGTTGACGGGCATCACTGCATTTCGAAGAATTAGTGACAATTCCATGGAATATCAGAGCTTCTGAGCTATTTCACCAGGGCGTTGAAGCATTAAGAATGGTGTTGGTGGGCGTTGCTACAAGATGACACCTCACACGGTCCATTTGGACCGCGGATGGTCCATCTCTACACCAAATACCTTCCTGCACTGCCCCAAAAGGCTCACTTTCGCTACAACTTGTACTAATGACGTCATCGATGACGTCACAGATGCTGCAAATATCCCTGAAATCGGGGTCTATACTCCGAGAGCTACAACATGACACATCCCATGACGCATTCGCAACGCGGATGGTCCATCTCTACACCAAATACCTTCCTGCACTGCCCAAAAGGCTCACTTTCGCTAATACTCCTACTGATGACGTCATCGATGACGTCACAGATGACGGGAACATCCCTCAATTCGGAATGTACACCCCGAGAACTACAAAATGACACCTCCCAGGACGCATTCGCAACGCGGATGGTCCATCTCGACCCCAAATACCTTCCTGCACTGCCCCAAAAGGCTCACTTTCGCTAATACTCCTACTGATGACGTCATCGATGACGTCACAGATGCTTCGGACATGCCTCAATTCGGAATGTACACCCCGAGAGCTGCAAAATGACACCTCACACGACGCATTCGGACTAAGGATGGTCCATCTCTACACGAAACTCACCCCCACGCACCCACAAAATGTCCACTTTCGCTACTACTCGTCCCGATGACGTCATCAATGACGTCACAGATGACGCGGACATCCCTCAAATCGGAATGTACACCCCGAGAACTACAAGATGACACCTTCCAGGACGCATTCGAACCGTGAATAGCCCATTTCGACCCCAAATACCTTCATGTACTGCCCGAAAATGTCCACTTTCGCTACTACTCGTACCGATGACGTCACGATGACGTCACAGATGACGCGAACACCCCTCAAATCGGAATGTACACCCCGAGAACTACAAGATGACACCTTCCAGGACGCATTCGAACCGTGAATAGCCCATCTCGACCCCAAATACCTTCATGTACTGCCCGAAAATGGCCACTTTCGCTACTACTCGTACCGATGACGTCACCGATGACGTCACAGATGACGAGAACATCCCTCAAATCGGAATGTACACCCCGAGAACTACAAGATGACACCTTCCAGGACGCATTCGAACCGTGAATAGCCCATCTCGATCCCAAATACCTTCATGTACTGCCCGAAAATGGCCACTTTACTTACTACAACCAACTGCGCCTGCGTAGATTGACGCGACTTGCATTCAAAAACACGCCATTCTGACTCTACCCCACACAAGCTTCACTTTGACACCCTCCACGACCCATTCGGACCCATAGCGGTCCATCTCTACCCCAAACACCTTCATGTACTGCCCCCAAAATGGCCACTTTACTTAATACAACCAACTGCGCATGCGCAGATTGACGCGACTTGCATTCAAAAACACACCATTCTGACTCTACCCCACACAAGCTTCACTTTGACACCTCACACGACCCATTCGAACCGTGATTAGCCCATCTCTAACCCAAACACACCCCTACATAGCACCCAAAATGCCTGTTTTCAATACTACGGCCAGACTGCGCATGCGCAGACTATTGAACACGGACGAACCATTAGCCCAGTCGGATGCTCCTGCACGAGAGCTTCAAAATAAGACCTCACTCGACCCCATTGGACCACCAGGGACTCACCTAGGCTCCAACATGTCCACCCCGTATGGCCCTATACACCCATAGCCATGCAGTATAGCCCTATGGGCCTACCCAGGCCTTGGTGACTTTTTTCAAAAATTTCACCAATTCGCTCCGCAACCCTACCCATCGTGCTCTAAATGTAGAGACGTGAAAAACGATACCCCACAACCCTACCGCAAATGTCGAGAAGTGGGTTTCCCAGGGGGACAAACATCGGTCCTATACCCCAGTATGGGAATATATATTTATATATATATGTCTATATGGGGCTATATCGTACTTTTTCAAAAAAATCACCGATTCGCACGGGAACACTTCCTATCGTGTTCTACATGACGAGACGAGTAAAACGAGACCCCACATCCCTACCGCAAATGTATAGAAGTACGTTTCCCAGGGGGACAAACATCGGTCCTATACCCTAGTATGGGACTATATGAGGCTCGGTGACTTTTTTCAAAATTTCACCGTTTCGCTCCGGGACACTTCTTATCATGTTTGTTTTGACGAGACTAAGAAAACGAGACCCCACAACCTATACCGCAAATGTGGAGAAGTAGGTTTCCCAGGATGGTCCTATACCTCCCATACCCCATATAGGCATTTTCCCGTAATTTAGAATAAAGTCCGTATTCCGTATTTTGTCAGGAAAATTTTTACATACACCCACCCTGGAACTAGGGGGAGATAACTGTATTGACAGGCGAGCCCCGTTAAGCCCGGCGACCTATATACCACCCATACCCCATATAGGCATTTTCCCAGGTTTTTCGATAAAGCCCGTTTTCCGTTTTTTTTTTTCAGGAAAAATTTGACATGCACCCACCCCATTGCCTGAATGCCTCTTCACCTAGGCTTCACTTTGATACCTCACTCGACCCATTGGACCATTAGGGGCTCCCCTAGCTCCAACACGTCTATTTCCATACCCTTGGGCCACCGCGCATGCGCAGAATGACCCTAATTCAACCCCACACCCAGCCCATCAGATGCCCCTTCACGAATGCTTCACATCGATACCTCACTCGACCCCATTGGTCCATTAGGGGCTACCCTAGATGCCAAAACGTCTATTTCCATACCCTTGGGCCACCGCGCATGCGCAGAATGCCGATAGTTCAACCCCACACCCATCCCATCTGATGCCCCTTCACGAATGCTTCACATGTGTAACCACCTTGCTCTCTGCCTAGTATGGCAAGCTATGGTTGTTCCTAAATTATTATTTATATCTACAAAAAGTCAGTGTTCTTTTGAGGAAAAAAGTCCTGGGAGGTCTTGGTTATATACCCATTCATTTATTGGCAAGACTAAATATTTAATATTTATTGTTAAATAAAGGCAAAATTTTGTAACAGGGCCCTTGTCCCGTTTTTAGCATATTTGACACATGTTGTTGTTGTCCAACTCGTTTGTGGAAAGCAACATGGAAATTTCGCCGATTCCACTGACCCCCCTCTAGGACTTAATGGTCAATTAACCAATCAAAACGATTGATTAGTGGCGGGACCTTTGAGGTGGCAGACGACTTTATGCAATCTGGTCACTTTGGCCATTTCAGCCAAACTGACCAGTGCTGTTTTTATACAGGTGAGTCCCCAATTTCGCCCTGGTGGCGAAACTAAACACAGAACCTACACTATATCCTCTGCCCAAGTGTTGTTGAACTCCGTATTTATTATAATTAGTATTTTGGGAACATTTTAGAGATATTTTGGCACATTTCTAGTAAAATTAGACGAGAGAAGTGACCAGCATTTTGACGTTTCAGGTTCCCCACGTGTCACACTGCACCGTGAATTTACGTGACTGTTCACTGCTGTAAGCGCTAAAATCTGTCAAAATAAGTCCTCAAATTAGCTGATTAGGAAACTAGATATGATAATTTATTATTTTAGCATCCCTACCTGACAGTTTTATGAGTTTTGATCCATGTTTTCGACCTCAAAACACCGGATGTCCCTTCCTCGACTGTCAAAAAACTTCTGTGCATTGCGTCATCACAGTGTAGTCTGAGACCCCGTGACCTCTCGTGATATTTGGCGAGACAAAAACAAAACCATGCTGACATAGGAATGCGGAAGTGATAAACTGAGCTCTTTTCTTGTCAAATAAATTATGTTTATAGCTTCTTTATGGGCCTAAATTTATAGGAAAACTTCTAAACTTCCCGCTAAAATTACTGGGTGAATTGACCCTGTTTATACGTTGAGTTCACAGCATCTGGGCAACTGTTCACCGACTTTGACCTATATTACACCAAACTTGTCATTGATTGTATATTGCACGCGATGCCATAAATGCATACCGCTGTCTCTATCGTGGAGCTTTAAAGTATAAATTTAAAGTATTCCTGGTATATATTCTACTGGATCCATGGAGATTTGTTGATATTACGCTTTTTATATATTTGGTGACAGAGACATGCTACTATAATAATATTTCATATTATTCTTGTGAACATTTGTGGCTATCAATTTTGCCACATTGGGTCAAATTAAAGCTGGAGTTCAGCAAGCTATCTTTGAAGGGCTGCTGTATTGGTACCACACATCAGTCATAATTTGAAACCTGGCTCCATTA